>NMUG010000327.1:0-23667 GCA_002855965.1 Monotropa hypopitys
TTATATATTTGTTTCTTTCAAAATTCTACTTTATTTAATAAAACATATATATTTCATATATTTCTTTTAACAAATCCATTTATCTTTTAATTCTTATTTCACAAAACTTATTATTTGTTTTCACAAATCCATTTCTTTTTAAATTCCAGAAATTCCTAAAGCTCGTGATTCATACTTTTTTCAACATTTCACAATCATTTTAAAATCACACATTTTGTACTAAAGCAAAAATAGAATAAGCTACTTTAATTTATAAATTTCTATAAGTACTCACCTAACTGAAGAATGATCGACTTAACTGGAAGACCCTAAAAAGCTCGCTTGTCCTTGCGTGGTACCAAAAACAAACCTAACAAAAGACAAAATATAACTATATAAGTAACTCGACAATACAATAATATTCTATAAATTGCATATGCTATTTATGCATGACAAAATAATTATTTTTTACATTTATTTCTATTTTCCTGTGTTAATTATCTTTTTGTATAAATTTCTTTATTTTTATTTCTATTAACTTCTTACTGTCTTAATTAGCACTAATAAATAAAATTAATGCATTCACGAATACACTATCAAACTCACACACACAAACCATTATCCTAAATACACACACCACAGCTAAACACCACACGTGACACAACCACGCAGCCATACTCGCACTAACATCGCGTCACCACCACAACTGCCAACCACCAACACAGAATCACATGCACATTGTCGAGACCCACTACGTATGCATACACACTGAATACATATACATACATAAATATAATAAACATCGTATATATACCTTCGCCGGAATCCACCGTTGTTGCACCATCGGAACCCCCACAAATCCGGTCGAACTCCGTCGTACAACTTGCCTCGAACTCAGATCTGCACACCCTACGCACAGTCACACGCACAACACCACCGCACGTCGCACGTCGTCCACCGCTGCTGCTCTCTTTCTTCCTCGCGCGCGCCACCACATGCCACTACCACAGCTGTCACGAACAGTCACCACATGTTGCCTGAACCACCGCATGACCTCCCCGTCGCCTGGACCCACGCCACCATAGCACCTCCACGCCGCGCACAGCCGCTGCTGGTCTGGATCGTCGTCACCGTCCTCCTCCTCGCCTATCGTCGCGAACAGCTGCCGCCACACCTTCTGCGCACCACCGCGCGCCGCTCGCACCTGTTGTCGTCGCGCTTCTTCTTCTCTCTCTCTCTCTCTCTCTCTCTCTCTCTCCGTCGTGATCTCTTCTCTCCCTCGTCTCCTCTCGTCGGCGTCGCTCTCTTCCCTCTCTTCCTTCTCCGGTCACGTCGTCGGTGGTTGTCTCCCGGTGGTCGCATCGCGTCTTCTCTCGTGCGGTCTCTCGATCTTTCTCGCATTCTCCTCTCTTTCTCCCTTCACCCTCATCGATTTCTCTGTATCAATTTTTCTGTATTGTTTGAATACCCCACCCCCCCTTCTTGACACTTGCACACACAGCAATGTTTTGGGGGGGCACTTGGCCCTTTACCATTTTTTCGATTTTCTATATTTTTTTTTAAAAAAATTACTTGAAATTACTTAAATACCCCCATGGACTATTATTAATTTCAAAAATCAAACTTTAATTAAATTATTTTATTTATACGCATTTATTCTATTATATGATTTTTAATTCCGCTCCATCGAAATTTTTAATTGCTCCAAAAATTTATTTTGATCGTCTTTTTAAAAAAAATTATATCGGCTCTAATAATTATCTTTCAATTCAAATTCAACTCACGATTAATCGCTTACATAATTAATTTAATCATCTCAAAATTTTAATCGCATTTAATAAATTTTAATTAATACAATTAATGCATAAATTATGGTGTGAGTCTCACATTTTCAAACCAGGAGATTTCGTCCATTGTCAAATCTAGATCCTAGACACATGCACTTTCCTTTATGAGACTGGAGTATGCCATGCATGTGCACAATATGCAATGATCCGGGAACCGGTCTAAGTGGGATTACCATTCCAGATAATACTCATGTGGAACCTACCGTCACATGGGACAGTACCGATCGAACAAGTGATCCAGATCAGCCCAATACTGTCAAATTTATTATGGTTCGATAGGTCATACTCCTATCGTTTCGTTCCAATATATTGGTCCGGTCTGATTGATGTGGCCTAGTGAATACAATTTACTTGGGCTTTGACCCTTGGTTTCAGCCCAAACTCAAATGGTTTAGCCCATTAGTCCATTATACAACTGAACCATCTGTCATTCAAGGCTCAGTCCGTCTAAGTCTGCTCAGTTTGTCTCGGCCCAAAGGGTCCATTTGGTTTAGTTGCCACAACTGCAATCACTTCCCTTGTCAATCCAAACTCAATGTATAATATAGAATTTTGATATAACAAGGTGTTCATTAAATAGTACTAGCGATTTGTGCACACATATTTGTGTGCTACACAGTTAATATTTTGAAAATACACAATGGGCATTTTAGGAATACAAAAAATTGACACAATGACATTTTTTTGTCAACACCAAAACTCCTTATAATTGGATACGTTTTTGAACCAATCAAACTACAACACAATTCATCCATATAATTAATCCAAGAGATAGGTGTAGATAGGATAGCATTACTAACCTCCAAAGAAAAGGCAGATACTAAACGCTGAAAATCACAATTTTTTGATAGGTCCGAATAAAAATTCTGTGAAAATTACACTATAAAAACAAAATTAAAATAACAAATCAACCCAAACAATTGTAGAAATGGATTAAACATTAACATGGAATTAGAATGGAAATATAGAACTAGCAAACCAATGATCGTGCATCATAAGATGTTCTTAGGACAGATTCCTCGTCTTACCATTTGAAGAAAATTGATAAGTGTTTCTCTCAAGATACAACAGTTGATCTACAGTGACAGCCAAACCCCTCAACTGAAATCTTTTCTACTGAAGATTCTCAGACTATTCTAGGGATGAGCATAGGTAGGGTTACGTCGGGTTCTGGGTCAAACTCGATCCGATCCAACATTTATCGGGTTGGTAAATTGTATACACATGCCTGACTTGTGCAACATATGGACCTGTAATGATCGGGTTTGTCGGATTGTCGGGTTGGGTCGATTGTGTTGTCAAATACAGGAATGTGTCTTGAGAATTGGCTTTTTTGCACATAAACAGATTTGATCCGGGTTATTTGGGTCGGGTTTGGATTCGGATAGCCATTTTAGCCACTAGACTATTTCTCACACGTACATATATTTTAACTTTTTGTTGAAATAGTCAGGTCTGGTTATGCCGGTTGGAAATCTATACTTGAGAACTGACCCGAAACCCGGACACTTAAAATTGAATCCGTACCTGACCCTGTGATATTTTGAAACCACCCGATACCCTTCGGGTCGGGTTCTGAGTTTTTTTTGTCCCCCTATGCTACTACTTACATTGTTGCTCAAAGCCCATTCAAGTATATTCAAGCCCATCCAAATAAGCCCAAGTCCAACTAAGCCCAAAGTCCAAAGAAGTAAACAAATAAACATTATAAGGCCCAAATCTAAGTCCAAACTACAAACTACCGATAACTTTGGATCACGGATCACCGGCCCGATTCAAACTGGAGACTGAAAGGAGCGGCTATTGGTAAATTGGCCAAATTCACATTATCGTAACTAAAGGAGTCCCTAAACCTGACCCATTTACTGTCAGAAATAAGATATATGATTCCAGCATCTAAAAGTCTCACTATTTCTTTCATCACTACTTCCCTCATATTAGGATTGAGCCTCCGTTGTATTTCTCGTGAAGGCTTGACATCTTCTTCACAGTGTATGTGATGCATGCAAACGGAGGGGTCAATGCCTTTTAAATCAAAAACTGACCATCCAATGGCATCCTTATGCCGGTTAAGAACTTTTATTAATTGACTCTCCTGTAATATCGTGAGATCCGTGATATGATAACATGGAGAGTATCGGATGGTACTAAAAAGATGTACTTAAGTGTAGCCGGTAAAAACTTCAACTCAAGTGTCGGTGAGTCAAAATTGGCTTTCCATGTCGGAGATGTATTATTTAAAACGAGGTTAACAACTGTCATGGTATGCCCAATATCATACTCCTCGTGGCCATAGTGAGCCAAACAAGCTTCTAGTGGATCCTTTGAAAGGATATATGGTAAAGCTTCCTCAACTACATCCGTGACAATATCAATGGAAAAACAATCCTCGTCGATAGGGGGTTGCCTTGATGAATTATAAATATTTAATTTAACATTCTTGTTTCCGAAAGAAACATCCACGACTCTCGCCCTAACATGAATATTTGCATTGGTCGTGGCCAAAAAAGGTCGATCAAGGATTACTGGTGTAGAATGAGATGATTGTTGGCCGGGTTCAGTATCTAAAATAATAAAGTCTTTAGGGACTTCTAGAGCTCATAAGGAAGTATAGTAGGAAGAGGATTTCTCGTATGCTTAAAATTGATCTAAAAAAGCATATGACTCAGTTGAATGGAGCTTTTTAGACTCAATGCTGAAGGCCTTGGGGTTTGACCCAATATTCTGTCAGTGGATTATGGAGTGTGTCTCGACCACCTCCTCTTCCATCTCTCTCAATGGAAGTTTATATGGTCACTTCAATGGGAAAAGAGGCCTAAGGCAAAGAGACCCCCTCTCCCCGTTTCTCTTTGTTATTTGACTCGAGTATCTTACTAGATTACTTGATGGTATGAAGAGCAATGGTAGGTACAATTTCCACCCTAAGTGTGAGCAACTCAATATTAGCCACCTTGCATTTGCTGATGATCTTATGGTGCTTGCAAGGGGGTACTACCACTCTGTGGCTTCCATCATGGAGTGCCTGGGTAAATTCTCAGTCTGCTCAGGCCTGGAATCCAGCCTAAACAAATCTAACATTTTTTGGGGCTATGCCATTCAGATACCTAGGGGTGCCGATTGCTGCGGCCAGGCTCTCCTACATCCACTATCATCCACTCATTGAAAGATTCTCAAGTTACATCTCCTCATGGGCTAAAGCGAACCTCTCCTATGCTGGCAGAACTGAACTTATTAAATCCGTGCTTCAGGGAGTAGAATGTTGTTGGCTATCTATATTTCCTATTCCATGTAAGTTTGTATGTGCAATTATTAAAATGTGCAGGAATTTTTTGTGGACGGGGAAAGATTCTGGTAAGCGTAAGCCCCTTGTTGCTTGGAAGGACGTATGCCTCCCTAGACAAGAAGGGGGTCTGGGTATCCTGGACTTATTCAGCTGGAACAACGCGCTTCTTACCAGAAATCTATGGAATATTCACGCAAAGAAGGATAGTCTGTGGGTAAAATGGGTAAACCATTTTTACCTAAAAAATTCAAATATTTGGGAAGCTGTTCCTAGGAAAGATGATTCTGCTCTATTCAAAAAGATCCTTTGCATTAAAAACTCAATGATTACCAGAGAAGGTTCTGCAGCAAAGGTGTGACCTTATGCTGGAGTGGATTTCCCCAAAAGGGATTGTGGCTGCTAAAGCCTTAGATTACTTTAGGCCTAAACGGACAGCTGTACCTTGGCACAAAGTTATCTGGGATAAAAACGCTATTCCCAAACAATCTTTCATATTGTGGCTGGGCATAAAAGGTAGATTACCTACCAAAGACAAATTTCCATTTCTAAATCAGGACACAAACTGCCCGCTGTGCAACTACCATATGGAAACGGTGGCACACTTATTCTTCAACTGTGCGGTGTGTGCACAAGTGTGGGGGAGCATTAGAAGATGGCTGGGAATTACAAGAAGAATGAGTACACTGCCTAGTGTGGTTAAGTGGCTAAAGAAAGAATGCAGGGGAACTGGGAAGCAAGCTATCGCTAAAAGGGTGGCGCTGGCCAGCACTACCCACAATATGTGGCTAGCTAGAAATGCCAGACATTTTGAAGGGGTTGTCAATTCTCCGGATGCTATTGTTAGGAAAATCCAAGTGCATGTCTACACAGTTGCATTTTCTATTTTTCCTAACAGTGTTGAGTAATGTATTCATGGGTATGCCCAGTGAGTTTGAGTGTATGTTGGACATTTAATATATTTTATTTATTTGCCGATCAAAAAAAGGAGTCCCTAAAGTATCCAAACTCTTAACAAAATTTATGACTTGAATACCTATTAAAGTTCACTTTAATTAGTAATATGGAATTGGGTACAACCTCTACCTACACACCTTTGCACGTAGTCTGCTTTGAGAGAATTTTCCATTCATCTCCAATTGAGTTGATTTTTGTAAGTACCTAAAAAATCAAACTTCATATATCGAACGACTGATCATTAAAGTGAAATTTAGTGTGTACCATCCTCATTTGCCGCGGATGAATGAGTTGGGTATTTCCACAGCACATCATTCCAAGTGTTCAAACCGTTGGTCAACTCCTTAACCACAAATGCTACCTCCTCTATGCTAACACGAATCTGTTGCTTGCTGTCTCTCTCCCGGAGAGTGACTGAAGATGTTGAATCCACTGTAATAGCAAGGGGAACTCCAAGTTCATCTGTTCTTGCATATCGCTTCCCTATTGACGTACCTACAAGATAAGAAATCTTATTAATTAGCATCTCTTATAAATGAAAAGTCTCTTAAGTTCATCTAACGGCCAATGACACCAATACTTTACGAGAGTAGAGCCCAAAGGAAAATCAAATGAGTTACATCATCCTGTTATCATATTATTCCAAAAGACACATCATCACTTATGAGACTGATTGCGCGACCTGCAAATCTAGAGAAGTCATCTACCTACCAACAAATCATGAAACCTTACGCCCTTTGAAAAGACCAAGAAAGAACAGTTTTAAAATCCATTGACAGGGATAACATGTGCCAGACCCTAATTTGGCGACCTCCATGTAGCAAGGAACCGTTTCTCGTTAAGTCTAACTGAGCACAGAAGAAAGTGAACACAATTTAACGGGGGACAAAACTCCTATTTGAAGCTCATATTATGACAGCGCCAAAATGAAGGGCGTGAAAAATGAAGAATTCAACGTGACAGATGGTTTCCTCGTTTACAAGGAACACATAAATTCAACAGTTTAATAGATAAAACAAGGAATAGGATGGATGACAAATGCAAAAAAAGGGTCGGGGAATGATAAAGATGGAATGTAGGATGACAAAATTTGAGCTATATAGTGTTGTGAACACTTCTCTATACATTTTCACAAATTTTGAGGGATACCAGTTTGCTTTGACAGTTGAGCTAGTATTGCCAACATAAAAATAACGAGAGAATAAGTAGATTAAACAGTCACTTTTCAGAACTCAATAGAATTCGCATACATATATCACGACAACAAACAGGCACAGGCAATCAACATGCTTACTCATTGGTGTGGTGCATACCTGTTAAATCAATCTTATATGAGATCCCAACAGCAGTTAATGATTTGGCTAAGCATTTGGCAACTTCTTCATATTGCTGATTCTGAACCAGTGGGAATACAGTGCATTTGATAGGGGCCACAAGTGGAGGAAAGCGGAACACATTCAACTGTTCGTCCCCATCTTTACTAGGTCGTGTATAGAAGGAATGTTCATAGAGACAGTAAATTATCCTCCCAATACCAAAAGATGGTTCAATTACTGATGGCGTGAAAACCCTTTGATGTTCCTTCTTTTTCTCCTTAGAGATTGTCACCATGTTCTTCTTTATAGTGACATCTTTCCCTAGTGTGCAAACCTGGAACTCGACCTCCCCCTTGGACTCCAAAGTAGCTTTCATTTCCATAGCTTCTTTTTCTCCCATTGCCTGCCAGCATAAGGGAAATGTTGCACACATTATTTAGAGTCTTGGACCCAACCCACTCATCAGTAATTTCCACAGAGGATTCAACAAAACGCACCCAAACTATCCTATAAAAACACAACACATTGGAAAGCAAAGAACGAACAGTCCAAAATATCCATCTGACCATTGCCTTGTAAAGAAATTCTACTATACCTCCAATGCTTCAACCACCATCTTCTGGTTACCCTTGAATGCAAGACCCAGTTCCTTCTTAACTGGAGTTATAACAAGTTTCTGATAAAAACATGATTAGAGAGATTTCACCAAGTTATATCAGATATTATTTGTACACATTTAAGCATATATCTTATGTATATATGCACGTGCACGCTCTATGTCTGTATATATGTGTGCGTGCATATATATACATATGAGAGAGAGAGAGAGAAAGACCTCCACTTCTCTAGGTTCTGCAAATTTCTCAGCTGCCACGAGGGGAACACCGCTTTTATCCTACATTAAGGGAATAGAGAAAATCCAGTCTGAGTAAATATTATTCCTACTATTTTTGTGAATAAACTTCAAGCTAAAAATATCACAGGGAATATACTTTAAATTTGGGTCTTTTCATAATCGTGAGTTTGTCGAAACATAAGAAAACATGATTTTTTTTACAATGAGACTATTCCTATAACACCATTCCATAGCAAACCTCACTTCTCACAACTAGAAAATGGAAACACTTTCTTTTTGAAGTTACGTTATAATCCAATAACTTTTGCTTTAAAATATCATAAAACTCTTACCGTGTGAGCGCGCAAATCAAATGCAGATCTATCGGCAATACCAACACATTCAATCCAGCCATAAGAGCATTCAATCTCAGCATCCCAACAATCTGCAGCGTAGTGTGCCATCTCATTTGCAAGATGTTGCCGGAACCGCAGGCGCTCCTTATCTATACCGAGACATGTCAAGAATAGATACACTCTCCCAATAAAATAGCCCAGTGTTTCATTATTGACAATGCCCTGAACAACCGAAAACCGTTATGAGATGTTAAACATGTTAAGTATATGTTTCCTATGAGAGAGAAAACAAGGAGCAAGACGTAAAAATATCACAAGTAACCCAACCCCAGAAACAGCTTCACCGAGGTGTATTATTCTTGCTGGTTGTCCTGACACCTGGTCTTGCCTTGGGAACATTAGAAATTCAAGGTTTGCAACTTCAAAAAATTTAGGGTGACACTTGTTGTCAGGATCCACAAAGTGTTCGATCTCAGCCAGTGTAAACTCACGGACTCGTAATAGACCTTGCCGAGGAGATATCTGCAAGATGTCATATTTAAATTAAATTCGATATAACTGGGCAAGTGTTTAGAATACCCTTTGTAATTTTGACTATAATATTGTAAACAAAATCAATTAAATTCACTTTCAATGACAAAATGAAAAAAAGTGCCACAAATATAGAAGAAGATCCATGCATAGTGATGCAGCAAGTAAAGAAGGGTTTGGAACCTCATTCCTAAACGCTTGACCGATCTGAGCAGCAGCAAAAGGAAGCTTGTTCCCATTATAGTAATATAAATCCTTGAAGTTCACGAAAATGCCTTGTGCTGTCTCAGGGCGCATGTACCTGCATCACATTATGGTGAGTTAAAAAGGAGAAATTGACCTCTCACACCATTGGCACGGCACTATAAATAAAAACTCCTTGATGGGATATATTTCAAGTTACGAGATACCTTTTGACTATCAGAAAAGTATTCTTACCCTGGGCTTACACCGGATGGACCTATTGAGGTCTGGAACATTAAGTTGAATGGATAGGGAGTAGACAGGGGGTTCTTAGTATCAGGCGCAGTAATACCATATTCCTTGATCTTTGCTCCCAATTCTTCTGCAGAAAATTCGTCTAATACTGCAATAACATGCTTAAGCTCTGTTGTCTTCTCTTCTGTGATCTTAAGATCTTTCTCGATCTTTTCTTTGCAAAAATCTTTGAGTAAGTGATCAGCGCGGTAACATGTACCGGTCTTTTCGTCCTTAACCATGAGGTCAGTAAACTTATCAACATGCCCTGATGCCTTTAACACAACTTCTGGAGTCACACATGGGCAATCCACTTCCAACATGTTCTCTTCTAGAACAAAATGCTGAGATGGGAACAAAATAGCGCATTAGAAAATATTCTAACCTCAAAGGAGCTGTTGGCAATCATCACACATCGAACCATATACATTACTTGACAGCTTTATGAGAGAAGGATAACATAAAAATGGAAAAAAATTAAAATGACCACAAAAACAAGTAGGAGACACCACATATTATACTTATCAAACACATACACTACTTATATGATGGGATTAATGTTTTCAAAACAGGATACATATCATGTATTTTTTCATTTTTTGAATTGTAACGGATATGTATCGTGTACCATAAGATACATTAACAAAGGTTTGTATGCAATAAACAAATAATTATACCTAATAACAAACTAAAAATCTATTGCATATATGAAGAAAAATGTTTTAGGATGCAAGATTACATGTCTTCAACCATACAAAATAATTAAAAAAAACTACGTTGTTAACACTGTAAAATAATAACAAAAACTACGCAAACTCATATAACTTAGAACCATCAATAAATAAGTTCTAACGAAAACATATTAAATAATGATATCTTGTGGCATTATAAGTTTCATTATTTTCATTTGTTGCAACATCTGAGATCTAACTTTTAAGAGTGTACGAGGAGCAGTCGGCGCATAAAGATCGAGAGGCGACTGAAGTCACCGTCCACTAAGATCGGAGAATCATCGACCTCAGATCATAGAGGGGAAGTCACTGTCTCACCGATTGGAGAGGGGAAGTCGCCACGAGTTTGTCGAATGGGTTTAGGGAATCGAAGCTACCAATCGAAGAATATGAGGTAAAATTTTACATGAAATTAATTGTACGTTTCTGCCCGAATCACGATATGCCTATGAATCATACGATACATGTAACATAACCTGCGATTTTTATTCATATGTGATACGAAACACGTTTCGTATCCCATATCCTATAATTTCAATAACATTGGATGGGGGGATCCGTAATGAGTTTTGTTTTTTCCGTAAATTTCAAAGTTCAAAATAATCAGTGCTTTCAAAGGTAATACCCTACTACTAAAAGCAGTACTTCCATAAGAGCCATCATCTTGTTCTTGTCTATAAAAATCCCCTTGGTGTTCGAGTTACAATGTAAAATGTAACATAAACATTTCCATATTTTACTTATTTGCCCTTCATCTCCTTTATCCATTACTTGCATATATTTGTACAGGCAACATTGATGGTAGACGGGTTTGGGGGTTGGAATCCAATCTAGTCGTCCAATCCGAATAGCCTTCCTGGAGGCTGGATCATCTCCACCCCAAGAAGAACTGCAAAAGTAACTAGTGTCGTCGGGCCAATACCGCTTAAGTTAGGTTCTGACTGAAAAAAAGGAAAAGTACAGTAGAGCAAGAGTTGAGAAGTGATGAAGTATCTCTTTAGGGTAGCGTATTGTTTCCTTTTATATTAAGTCCTAATTTGAGCACAAAACAGCTAGTGCCAAACACGCACTCAGCTGGCGTCACAATTGAAATAACCGCCCTACGTGACATCAATCCTAATTCAAGCAAGCAATCCCATGTGGCCGAGCATTGCTCTTGGCATTGTCGTGGCAACACAAGGCGCGGTCCATCCAGTGGTTGGGTCTCGTTGCCTGACTCAGTTTGTCATCTTGAAGTTGGGTTATCCTCTTGGGCCTGTCGCCCAATATCAAATTTCGGCCCATAACAACAGTTCGTCCCGACTAGCCTTGGGCTAGTTGATGTCTTTCTTTGGACCATAATTGTAGCACCCCTTGTGTCCTTTTATTTATTTCGGTATTTAATTTCAAATTTTGCATAAGCAAGACATACATTAGTTGTTAATAATTATGTTGAAAGATAATTAATCGTGTTGGTGATAATTTTGTTGAAATTGAAAAAGTTAAAAATGATTTTGGTTGAGTTGCAAGTGAATTGGTTGAATCTGGGAAATTTGGAAGCAGAAGTATGAGTTATCGATAACCCAGACAGGGCTTATTGATAGCCAGTGTCACGGGTATTTAACTGGAGAGTTTGGGCTATTGGTAGCATGAGGGTGAGGCAGGGTTATCGGTAGATGTGGTGAGTTAACAGTTAGAGGGGAGTGTTACCGATAACACGGTGAGTCAGGTTTATCGGTAACAGGTGGTTAATGGTGGGCAGTGCTAGGCGTTATCGATAACCCTTGTGGTAGGGTTATCGGTAATGCATGTAGTTCGGTCAGTGGTGGATGAAAATAAAAGGATTTCTGTGACACATATAATTTTATATCGAGATGTCCGACTTGTTTTAGAGAGATGGCTTGAGAAGAAGGAGAATTCGAGACAAAAAGAGAGAGAGGGAGTCGTCGATTATATTATGACCAAATAGTCATAGAGTATTATGTGACTTTTTGGCAGGACCAATATATGGTCATTGGATTGACTGGGTCAATGCATGCATCTATGGTATACTTAAGTCGTAGATATTATTATGGCTTATTATCCGTAGAGTATTTTATGAATTTCTAGTCGGATCAGTACATGGTCGTTGTAGTAACCGAACTAAGCCAGGCCTTCGAGTCGGGTAAACGGAGCAGGCCCACGAGGGCCAGGCCCAGGACGGACAGATGGTCCATTAGAATAATGGACGGGTCACGGGACGGACCCTAGGCCCATAATGACAGCATGAAGAACAACCAACACCGTTGGTACGAGAAACAATGGTATCCGAACCACGGCCCGCTTGGGCAGAATGACATGGTAGCACAGAGGGTGTCAGACCATCGGGAGTCAGGATGTAGAAAGCTTATATTGGACATTCAGAATTGGTGGTCCAGTAGCAATTAATGACTGGATCACGGGGTTTGCACCAGACCAACAGGTCAGCATGCGCAACAAGGATCGCTGCAGATCCTGGATATCTCGGTAACGGACCAGAGATTGCGAGAGCGTTACGCTCCCAGAGAATGCGCTGGAGATCGTGAAATGGGGATACCATATCGGGAATGAGCTTGGTTATAAATAAGAGGAACATACCTAACGGAAGAGGTACATGCTACTTCATTTTCCTACTTGCTACTGTGCAGCCATTGTCCCTTCCACTGCTCCATTCTCTGACTGACTTAGGCATCGGAGTGTCATTCCAGCGGACGGCACCGAGTAGCACTAACGGTGTTCTTTGGTTGCAGGTCTCCTTTTATTAGTAGCACAAAGATCGAGATCTACTCTTGGAGCTCAATCAAAGGTCGTGGTCCCCGGAACCCACAATTGGTGACTCCGCTAGGAAACGACGATACACTCAATTAATTCCGATCAAGTTTGCAACTTCTCTGTCGCAATGACTCCACCAAAGCTTCCAGAAGGAAACAACCGGCAGCAAGAAACTTCGGATGTTGTCATCATCCTCTATACTGTTAATGGGGCGGTCCCGCCACCTGATGTGGCTGGAGGAAGCAGAGCAATGGGAACGGACAAATCAGAGAGACCCTTGAAAGATAAGGGTTCGAGAGCATATATCAGAACACTGGAGAGCTGGATCGACAAAAAGGATGTCATCATCCTCTCCATTCAGAAGGATGTACTGCGGCTTAAAGCAGAGCTGCACGCCCGGGAAGCCCGAGGTGCAGGGCGGTCAAGGGGAAGGAGGTCCAGTCATAGGACACCTACTCCTGATAGGAGGAGAGCCATCGACGACATGCTCCGGTGCTGGAAAGGCTGGGGGAAAGGGTCCAGACCCGCGATCAAAAGAGGAAAGGCACCAGAAGGGGAAGGAGTCGGGGGGACTTAGCCGCAGAGACACTCACCGTACCTCGGTCTTTCAATGCCTTGGTAACAACAGTGATTCGGTCAACTGCTCCACTGCAAGCTGGGAGCCGGATTGGATCAGCAATGACACAGCCTCTCACGAAAGCCAAATCGAGAGGCATGAAAGAAATAGAAAAGGCTGAAACAATGATACAATCACCAAGCGTCATGCTTCGGTCTATTCCTGGTCGCACGACAAGGATTGAACCGCTCATCACAAAGACCTACGGGACAGACTGGATGTCAGGTAGATCAGATCAATGCCCAGTTGATCTCCTCCCCATTCTCTCCGGCTATAGATGCATTCCTGTCTACGCAGGGCTTCACTGACCCAAAATTCAAGAAATATGAGCCGACCTCTGACGCCTACGTGCACCTTGTGCACTTCTGGCAGATGATGTTGCTTTATATTACAGAAGACGAGCTCGTGTGCAAGGTCTTTCCCACTATCCTGGGAGACTTGGGTCTGACCTGGGTCTGATTTAGTTCGATAAGCTGTCGGAGCAATCAATCAGGTCCTTCCGGGAGCTCTCACGTGCCTTCTTGGCCCGGTTTGTCACCAGCACGAAGTAGAAGAATGAGGTTGATGCTCTCCTGGTGCTCCAGATGGGAAAAGGGAAATCCCTCCGAAAGTACGTGGCACGATACTGGGAGGTGTACAACGAGATCGAGGGATGCACCCCCGGAACGGCGGTCTTGTCCTTCAAAATGGGACTGGACCCCAAAAGCCGACTATTTGAAGACATCACCCTCTCCAACCCTACGGACATGGACGATTTGATGTCCCAGATAGAAACGCACTACAGGTTGGAGGAGGCCCGTACCAAACGACTCAAAGTCGAGCCCAATGTTGGTTTAAAATTTGTCCCAACAAGTGGGAGTGCACCACGGCAGGTCAACAACATCAAGGCAAAGGAGAAGAGGGTTTCCCGACCAGACGAATTTGCCACGAATCGTACTGTTGAGAAAGAAGACTACTTCCGGTATGCTCCGAAAATCATGGGGGAGCCTAAAGGAAGAACGCCTCTATGTGGTGCACCTTTCACTGGGACAGGGGGCACCTCACGATATGGTGCAGGGCATTCAAAGAGTTCTTGAAAGAACAGGTGGATGTTGGGGGGCTCCGGGAGTACATCGACAAAGAGAAGACGGCAGCCGGATTACCACCACCTCTGCCATGGGACAACAAGAAGGGGATACGGGTCATCAACGTCATTCACAGGATAATGGATCAGGCTACCGAGCAGAAGATCAATGAAAGGATCAGGTTGGGTCAAACCGGGAGAATGGTGATGAATATCGGCACGACACCCAAGCGACCACGACCAGAGCCGTCCAGAAAATGGCAGATTGCCTTTTCGGAAAAGGATCTTGAAAGAGTCCAGTTCCCTTACAATGATGCTCTGGTCGTCAGTTTGAGGCTCGAAAACTGCCTAGTCCGTAGGATCCTCAATGATCCGGGGAGCTCTGCAGACGTGATGAACTACCACTGTTCAAACAGTTGGGTTGTTCGCTTGATAAGATGGTCCCCTCCAAAGTCCCCCTCGTAGGATTCAACTCAGCTCCGATTTGGCCCCTTGGAAGGGTCAGTGTTCCGATCACGGGCGAAAGCAAGACAGTGCAGACAGAGTTTGTTCTTGTAGACGTCCCAAGCCCGTACAACACCATACTAGGTCAAGAATGGCTCAACAAGATGGAGGCTATTGCATCCACCTACCTCCAGGTGGTACGTTTCAAAGGCCCGAATGGGCAAGAGGATATCTTCGGGGACCAGATGGCGTCCAAAAGGTGCTACGTAGCTGCCGTCAAGAGGAAGACCGCACCAGTACAGTTACATTGGGTGGAAACCCTGAATGCTCTGGTACTCGAAGACGTTGGCACCGAAGCTTCGAAAAAGGTGGTGGAAGACTTGATCCGCGTTCCGGTCGAAGAAGGCAGTGATCGCTTCTTCCTCATTGGGTCGGCCATGCCAGAATCGGAGCAAGAGAAGATGGTCCAATTCCTGAAATCCAACATCGAAGTCTTTGTCGGGACCCCTTATGAAATGTCGGGGGTTAGTCCGAACCTCATCATCCACCAACTCAACATCGACCCTGCCTCCCGGGCTATAGTGCAGAAAGCCCGTCATTCGACGGCAATCCATACGGAGGCAGTGATCGAAGAGGTGGACTGGCTACTTGAAGCAAGAGTGATCCGGGAAGTCCAGTACCCAACTTGGCTCGCCAATACGGTGGTCGTCAAAAAAAATGACAAGTTCAAAATGAAGCAAGGGCAGTCCCCTCACTGGTAGCCTTTGTCGGCCACAGAGATACCGAAGTCCCAATGTCGGCGCCAGTGACAGTTTGTGCCGACGCAACAGATGCATCTTCGGCAAGTCTAGCCCTGTTCAGAGCGTGTGCCTCTTTCAGCTCTTGGGTAGGGGGAGCCCACCGAAGGAATGGTTGGATGGTAACGGCCACTTAAGGCTCGGCCTGGACAGCGGGCTGGGTGAAGATATCGGCAGCTAGATCTTTCGACCTTCTTCTAGTACCCATCTCCTCTCCTTCCTCTTCGGTGTTGTCAACGGAAGCCTAGCGGGCTTCTAAAGTGTGAGTATACGATGGTGTATATCCAAGGAGAGTGGGAGTTGAACGCTGGGCTTGAGAAAGGGCAGAAATCCTCTTGACTTTATCCAAGTCGGTCTGAAACTTCAGGCTATAAAGGATGTCGGTCTCTGCAAAAACAGAACACAAGTCAGCAAAACACTATTCACTCATGGGTCAGAATCAAAGGACAGAAGCTTACCATGAACGCTGGGCTTGAATGGGACCGTGAAGGGGGTCCACAGGGACTGGAATGCGCCCGAGACTATCATATAGTCGTCGTTGTATTTATCAGAATCGGGCAAGTCGCCAATAAGACCCGCTTGGCCTAGCCTCCTGTCGAAGTAGTAATTGCGCGACTTTTTGTTGAAGCTAAGCACATAACAGTCGAGGATGTCCTCGAGGTCGATACGTTCCCCTAGGATTCGACTCAATTGCACTACCCCCATTATGATTCTATAAACGTTCACTGTCACCTGCGACGGTGTGAGGAGAAGTTGGCCGAAGAACTGGCTCAAGAGGGGTGGAAAGGGAACCGTACGCCACCCTCGACGGCGTGTGTGACGACCCAAGCTTTGTGTCGCTGACTGGGGCCAGAGAAATATAGACGTCGTTCGACACGGCGTATTCCTCTCTGAACTCTCTAATAGTTTATTCTAAGGACAGCAGCATCCGGAATTTGTCAGACCGCTTCTTAGACGCCATGAGAAAACCTAAAGAGGCAAGCAAAGAGGTATCGTCAGGTGGCCTGGCAATAGCCCGGACGTTTCAACACAGAGAAGATCTACAATCCGGAGGGTGGCAAATCGCCAGGACACAGGGCAATACAGCCACGTCGACAAAAAGGAGGATGCACTGTAGCAGCGGATTCTGGCATCCTAACGAGCCTTGGGGGGCTAACCCCATGGCCAGACCAGAAGAAAAACTCTAAATCTATGGCAAAGGTTAGGGAAAACACAAGGAACACGTGCCGGAAAGCCCAGAGAAGTATATGAGGATGAAGGAGAAAGGAGCTAGCAGAAGCCTCGTCGGAAATCGCTGGAAGCGGTTGCCGGAAATCGCTGGAAGTGGTTGCCAGAAATTGCCTAGAGAGAGAGAGATAAAGCTTCGACGTAAAGGGGCAAACAGATAGAGTGACTTGCCCTAGGATGGGGTATAAATAATCCAACCTTTGGGCGGGAAAAAAGGCGGATGACCTGTGAACCGGAACAGCCAGTTAGGCGACAGCAATCATTCCAGCATTTAATATAAAGTGGACTGACGCCGCCAGTGAATAGCCGCACGCACAATTAGTCACGTCAGCCGCAGTGCCGACCAGTGGCAACGCGCCACGTGGATTCACGTCACATCCTTTCAGGCGCCTAATCAAAATTGAGACTGGCGCATGCTGAAGTGACGTTCGACAAAAATGTCAACGGCGCAGAAAGAGACATGTATTCAAAGCGAAAGTGTCGGTTATCAGGATGTCAGAAGCTCATATCACAAGGCACATTGGGATAAGACCGGCCACATCCATACGGCACCAATATATCCCTACAGCTTCAGCAGATCCTCCTTTGATACAGGTCAACCCCGCTTCGGCCAAGATGTCTCGATCAAAGGGGGTTGAGGGGCTATTGTTGGGGGGCGAACCGAGAAGCGAGACAGGAGCAGGAGAAGTCCGATCTGAAGTCCAGCCCATTAGACAGGAGACAAGCAGTGGATCAAGGTGTAGGACCAACGGCAGGAGGTTTCGGGGTTCACTTCAGTATGGAAGATTCATTGCACGGGACAGCTCTCGGCCGACGGTACGGAGTACCGAAGGATGAGTCTTTGGTCAGACAGCATGCTTCCTCGATTGTAGGGAAGATTCCCCTGGGGAACAGCATTCCGGATTTCCCGCTCGCGGCAAACACATGCATGACAAGAAATCAGCTTTCTGGATTTCCCGCAGCATGTCAGTCTGTTTTTCAACTTTTCAGCCACCCCATTTCAGACGCCGACCGCCCACTCAATCGTCCACGTGCACAGACAGGACAGGCACATTGTCCCAAGAAGCCAGGTTGGAGGTTCACTCATACCGAAGTGCGTACATGTCACCCGCCGATGATTCTATAAAAGGAGAGGAGCATTCCACATTTGAGATACACTTCCTCCTGGACAAAAAAACTGTTATTTTGCTTTCTCTCACTAGAAACTCTTGTTGACTTAATCATCGGAGGGTCCACCGGCGACATTGCCGATAGCCTAACGTTTTCTCTTTTACAGCTACATTCACAGCTCATATCTCTCAAGTAGATTCAAGGATCCAGAAGGCAAAACCCCCACTTCAGCCACCTTGTCACCCGGAGAGGAAACAAGGCGGATCGTTGCAATCTAGAATTTGCAAGCACCCTAGACCATCAAGGAGGTCCAAAAGCTGACTGGAATGGCCGCAACACTCGGTCGCTTCATTAGTCAGTCTTCCGACAAATGTCGACCCTTCTTCGACATCCTCAAGAAGTGCAGCTGATCCAGCTTCCAGTGGACGGAGGAATCCATCCAAGACTTGGCCGAACTAAAATGGTACCTCTTTGAGGCGCCTCTTCTCACTGCACCACGGGAGCATGAGGATTTATTTATTTATCTGGCCATCTCCCAGCATGCGATCAGTTCGGTTTTGGTTCGGCAGGAGTGGCAGTACTACATTCCGGTGTATTACTCAAACAAGATGCTCCTGGATGCCGAGACATGGTACTTGCCTCTGAAGAAGCTTGCCCTAGCTCTGGTATCGATCTCAAGGAAATTGGCTCCGTACTTCTAGGTCCACGTCATCACCGTCTTAACAAAATATCCGCTCAAAACTTTGCTCCGGAAAGCAGATCTGTCTAACCGGATCTCAAAGTGGGCGGTGCAGCTAGCTAACTTCAGCATCCAGTACGAGCCCCGTACTGACATTAAGGCTCAGGTGCTTGCGGATTTCATTACAGAATTTTCTCCTATATCCGGTGAATTTGATCCGTAACTAAGTCCGGGCCAACAACCTCACCTGGTAGAACCTTTACAGATGTTGCACGGAGAATGTTAGAGATTGTATGATTGATGGAGCATCGAATAAGAGAGACTCTAGCGCTGGTGTGGTTCTCATATCCCCTTGTGGGACGGTGCATGAACACGGGCTATGGTTGGAATTCTCGGCTTCAAACAACGAAGCATAGTATGAGGCACTTCTCGTCGAGCTCCGAACAGCAATTGAGCTGGGCACCAAGGAGGTAATTGTCTTCAGTGACTCATAACTGTTGGTCAATCAATTGTCTAGAGAATACGAAGCCCAGGGCGATAGGATGGGCTGGTACGTCTGGCAGTCCAAACAATTGGCAGGTAATTTCATGAAGTTCACGCTACAGCAAGTGGATTGGAAAAACAATGCACATGCCGACGCATTGTCTGGGCTTGCCTCAACTTCGAATTCTGAATCTCCTCGGACCATTAAGGTCAGTACCCTCCAGCGGCCCAGCATTGAGCCGGATGAATAAAGGGAGATCCTGAATATCGGACTAGGGCCCAATTAGACGAACCTCATCGTAGCATTCCAAAAAGACAACACCCTTCTAGCTGATAAGCGACGAGCACATCAAATCGAGCACAAGTCAGTCCGATACTAGCTTTTACTGGATCGCAAGCTCTACAAGAGGTCCTTCTCCGGATCTTACCTTTTCTGAGTACACCCTGGCACGGTCCAAACCATCTTGCAAGAGATTCATGTTGGGAGTTGTAGGTGTCATTTTTGGGAAAGACCAGTGTCCCACCGGGCAATCTCCCAAGGGTACTACTGGCCAACAATGCATTCGGATGCAAGGGACTTAGTCCGGAAATGCGACAGTTTCCAGAGATACGCTCCGGTCATCTACCAGCCAACAATTGATCTTCAGTCCCTAACTAGCCTCTGGCCGTTTGCACAGTGGGGGCTGGATATCGTGGGAAAATTGCCAGTCGCTCCGAGAGGATTTTGTTTAAGATCTTATCCCTCCAAAAGGCTGACAACATCAGAAAGACTACAAGAACATTGTTGAAATCTATCCACTTTGCCCTAACAGTTCAAGTACCTGATCACAACAACGAACTACTTCACAAAGTGGGTCGAGACCGAACCACTAGTCACCATTAAAGTTATGGATGTCAAATGCTTTGTCTGGCATAGCACTGTCATCCGGTTCAGGATCCCGTACGCTTTTGTATCAGACAACGAAACACAGTTTGTTGACAGTCTGTTTACGGATTTTTGCAAAGAGTACGAGATCATATTCTTCAACTCGACACCCCACTATTCGCAATGCAACGGTCAGACTGAAGCATCAAACAAGACAATTCAGACCGGAATCAAGAAAAGACCGATCGCGGCTTGTGAGAGATGGTCCGAGTATCTTTATCACGTGCTCTGGGCCTACCAAACCATATCTAGAAGATCGACCAGGCAAACACCCTTCTCACTTTCATTTGGGATGGAGGCCGGATTACCAACCATTCGGACCGAACACTTCAGCCCGGAGCAGAACGACCCGACCCTTGCCAAGGACCTCGATTTGGAAAAAGAAAAAAGAGACGGATCCTGAATCATCAAATTGGCAGTCTATCAACAAAGGCTGACTCAAAGCTACAACCGAACAGTCCGGATATGAACATTCAAGCTGGACGACATTGTACTCCGAAAAAATGTCGGAGCTCACAAGAAGCAGAAGCTCGGTCCCAATTGAGAAGGGTCATACCGGGTGACAGAAGTCATTGAGTCCGGATCCTACTGACTTGAAGACCTTGAAGGCCAGAGGATCCCAAGACCATGGAATACAAAGAACCTTTGGATGTATTACCATTAAATTTTTCAATAAATGTTACAAGTAAATTGCTTCCGCCAATATTTGGGAGTTTCATTTACGTTACAGTACCAGGAAGCTTGTGCTTCCGTCCATTGTTGGGAGTTTTTATTACAAATGTTTTGCTACGGTCCAATTTTTGGACGGGGAAGCTTATGCTTCGGCCCACAAAAGGGAGTTATTATTCGGCCCACGTTTGGGAAGCTTTATACGGTCCAACTTTAGGAGAGGGAAGCTTACGCTTCAGTCCACTTGTTGAGAGGTACTACAGACGTGCAAATGATTGGTACTTAATTGTACCAATTATAACTCCCAATCTTAGTGTTTTCAGCATAATTCTATATTTGTTTCATTTCATTTTTACATTAATTTGCATAATAGTGTTAATTAGTTCATTGTTGAATAAATGAGTAGTTTCATGTGTTTTAGGTAGTTATTGGTGTATGAATAAATTTTGTAGGTTAATAAAGAGTTGTCAAGGCAAAGGGAGAAGGAAACAAAGAAGAAAATCAACAATCCATTCAGAAGGCCTCCCAACCGGTCGGCCATTTCTTCCCAACCGGCTGAGATTCCCAATCAGTTGCCAAGGAATCCCAACCGGATCACTCTCCATGCAGATGAAGCCACTTTGAGCAGAACAGTTCCCAACCGGTTGCATCAAACACCCCAACCAGTCGCAGCTTTCCCAACCGGTCGCCAAATTATTCCAACCGGTTCACTCCTGATAGGCATAGGGCACCATGGCCCACGTGTTAGTTAGTATTGAGTGAGTTACCAGTTGGTTAACTGTCTAGGAGTTAGTTGGTTAGTTGTGATATTGTTAGTAGGCGTCAGGTAGTTGGTTAAAGGTTGTTGGTGAGATATTCACAGGATAAATAGAGGAAGGGTGTTATGCTAAGGGCGGGAAAGATGATTGTAATTTTGTATCTTTTCTTGGCGTGTATGAATTCTACTATTCGAACACAGAATTAAGAATACAGTTCTTACTTTTCTTCTTAATTCATTTCTCTGTGAATCTAATTCATATCTGGAGTATATCATTTGGTATCAGAGCCATTCGATCCTCGGATAGGAAATCTTGAAATCAATCGAAAATGGCAGAAGGGTTAAGATCGCAGGATGTTAGAAGAATCGAAGATGACATTCGCATGTTGAAAGAACATTCGGATAAGCAAGGAGAAGCCATGGCAAACACCATCAAAGAGTTACAATGGCAGTCGCAAAAGCAAGCAGAAGCCATGAAAGGGCTTGCAGATTTGGTGGTATCCTTGAATCAAAAGTACGACAGCATTTCAGGGAAGGCGCCTTCAAACCATAGGGAAAGCAGTCCATCTTTAGCTGGGTCTAGCCATAATCAAGGAAATTGGCAATCCAGGTTTGCAAGAATAGAATTTCCAAAAAAAATTGGGGAAAACCCAGAAGCGTGGGTATCCAAATGTGAGAAGTTTTTTGGGTATAATGCAGTGGATGAAAGTCAAAAAATTAGGCTCGCATCTATGCATTTAGAAGGAAAAGCTAAACAATGGTATAGGTGGTTTGAAAAATCACATACGTTGAGATCATGGAGGAAATTTGCTGAAGAAATTTCTGTCAGATTTGGCGATGGGTTCTATGAAGATGCAGTGGGACAGTTAACAAAATTGAGACAGACCAACACGGTTAGTGAATATCAAGAGAAGTTTGAAGAGTTGGCCAACAAAACCAATGGATTATCAGAAAGTTTTTTCGTGAGTTGTTTTGTAAGTGGACTGAAGGAAGAAATCAAAGCAGGGGTGCAGATGTTTCAGCCCAAGTTTATTTCCCAGGCAATGTGATTGGCTAGACTTCAGGAGGAAACTGTGGTGGCATTAGCTAAACGGACACGATTTACTTACAGCTCTATGTCCAAAAGTAGTAGTGGAAGTTCAAGTTATGGAGGAATGGGTTCAGCTCAGAATACCAATGTCACTCAAACTGACCAAAAAAAATTTCAATACCAATTGGAATATCAAAAAAATGACCACAAAGGAATTGGAAGACAGAAGAGCAAAAGGGTTATGTTATGGATGCGATGAAAAATATTTTA
The DNA here is from genome assembly GCA_002855965.1 of Monotropa hypopitys. Taxonomy (NCBI): domain Eukaryota; kingdom Viridiplantae; phylum Streptophyta; class Magnoliopsida; order Ericales; family Ericaceae; genus Monotropa; species Monotropa hypopitys. Next base: position 23,149 of record NMUG010000327.1, read on the forward strand.
AAGGTCATGTTTGTAAGAAGAAACAGCTCTTCATGTTGGAAGCCGAGCAAGAAGATGAGGATGAAGAGGATGTAGTACAGGAAGCAATGACACAGAAGGAGGAGAAGAATGTGGATGAGTTACAAATATCAGTTCATGCTATTTCTGGAACTCTATTCTACAGAACAATGAGAATAAAGGGTATGGTCAAAAGAAATGTGGTGACTATTCTGATAGATTCTGGCAGTACACATAATTTTGTGGATCCTATTCTTGCAAAAAGATCAGGATTTAAAATTCTATTTTCATAACCCTTGCCAGTGGCTGTAGCAGATGGTACTAAGTTCATGAGTAAGGCTTTGATTAAAGGGTTTCAATCTATGAAGCACGGGTACCGGTACGCGGTACGGGTACGGTACGGGTACGGGTACGTTATACGATAAAACTTTAAAAAGTAGGGTAGAGGTACGGGTACGGTACGGCGCTATTTTTATATATTTTTAATATTTTTAAATATTTTTTATATTTTTTTAATATTTT
>NMUG010000328.1:0-23663 GCA_002855965.1 Monotropa hypopitys
GGTCATGTGACTTGACCATATCATAAAAAGGATAATGTGACTTGATCATAACATGTCTTGGACAACATACGACAACATACAAGGATTACTGCAACATCTTGGTAAAAGAAAGAAAAGGAATCAACATAGTACTATATATACTACATATATATGAGTGAGAGGGTCTTGAATACTTAGTAGGATGGTTAGGTTCCCTACATTCTTTCCTCACTCCAGTTGTTCGATGTTAGATGTACTTTCTTACTTACTTTAGTTTGGGATCAATGGCTATGCATGTCTTTTTATTGCTCATGTTCATGTCATGCATATTTTACATACTTACCTGCTTTGTTCTGCATTTATATCATGCCAATTACTATCATCAAGTTCCATAGGTATTTCCTACTTTGGCGTGACACGCCCTTTTTTTAAAAGGTGCTGCAGGTAAGGGTCCCTTGGAGGAAGCTTAGGAGGCTTCATTTGATTTCATTTGGTATTGGATACTTAGTACTTTTTCCGCATTTTGTTTAGTACTAGTTCTATCTTCTCAGCAGTTTGATTTATTGTCTACGACCGCCCGGTTTGTGGGTGTGCTAGGCCATGTTGTTACTTAGACTTGCTTGTCTTTCTTTTCCACACTTTGGTTTGATTGTTTTATTTTCCGCACTTCGAAATGGATGGGCTTGATTCATTTCGCACTCACCCTTTGGATTTTCGTGTGCACATGTGATTAGGATGGCAACTTAGATGCTTTTAAATTTTTATTCTGCATTGTAATGATCTAAGTATGTTCCCCAATTTAAAAGTTTATTATTTATGTAAAAAAAATGGTTTAAAAAAATCCGGGGCATGACAAATCACAAGTCAAAATCGATACCTCACCAACTAACCCAGATGGGCCTGAGATTGAGAGGGCGATTTTTGGGGATGGCATCATGGAAGAGGGGAAGGCAAATCCAAAAGTAGGGCTGGGGTTAGGGCTCTCCTATTCGCAGACCCACCAAAGAGTTCACCGGAGCAGAAGTTCTCACCCGCAATATTAGGTGATCGAGATGTGCCGTCTGCTCAAAGGGGAAGCTTCAACAGCAGTTTCAACGCGAGTCTGATCTTGCTTTTCATAGGTAATCTTTCGCAAAGCGCTTCGATTAACTGGATAACATCTACATTTTTGAAATTTGGAGGGGTTAAGGAAGCTTACATTCCGGGGAAAAAGAGCAGCGTCAATGGTTTGCGATTTTCTTTCGTTAGATATGCTTTCTAGGAGCCAGTCGGTGTTGCCATCGCAAATATGAATGGTGCAAGGGTTGAGGAGGGTTTTCTGGTAGTCCAAAGAGCAAAATACAGCAAATCCATAGCAGTGATTGGGACAGGCTCGAGCAATCAACCCTCAAATGTCCCTGGTTCAAGTAAAAATCTCTCCCTAGGTCACGTTTCTCAACCTACAGCTGCTGCTATGCCTCCTAGCAAGGTAACAGTGCCTCTTACGCTCAAGTCGTTGCTGGTGTAAATTCGGTTCCCAACGGTAGGAAGAGGGTCAGGGGGATGGCGGATGTTGACGAGTGGCCGAGGCTTAGAGGAGGCGAGGACAAAGGTGCACAAGCAGGTAAAAGAGGTAAACCAAATCAGCTTATCAAAGGGAAATTCTCTTCTCATTTTGTTTTATTCAGCTGAAAGCCATGACCAGGTGTTGTGTAACGGCATTTTGAGTGATTGGTTTAGTTCCTTTGTGCCATGGAATGGTGCGGAGACACAAGTAAGCAAGTGGGTTTGGATCGAATACAGGGGCTGCTAAACGCAAAATCCGTGTCGTTATTATCGGACTTTGGTCTAGTGCATTTAAATTTATAAAATAAGAACTAACTACTCTAACTAGTAGAGTGGTAAGCCCAAGGTCGAACTCAGGGACTAGTCGGCTTTGTTAGGTGAATATCTTGTATTTATTAGGAAAATAAAATGAATTTGTACTTTAAAACCAAAAATCATTAAAGTCGAATGATTGGAAAGAAAACTAAGATTTGAGTATCGAATTACTAAATTAACGTTTGAAAACAATTGACTGAGGAAGGAACATGATCATCGTTTCACACTTAAGAGATTTGAGTTTCAATTCTATTTAGTTCACAAGACTTACCAAAGTGAAAACATTATGGTAAAGTCTTGGAAAGTATTCTGAGAAAACCTTTCGCTTTTATAACTCAAGGGATGCCTACAGTATAACATCGAGACATTCCTCGGAAAATCTTCTTTTAATCAAATCCTCATTTTATGACTCAGAATATATCTACAGTGGAAACATCGAGATATATTCCGGAAGATATTCTTTGAAAACACGATTTGGTGGAAGACGCAGAGTAGATCTACAGTGGAAACATTGAGATCTACTCCGGAAAAGTTTTCTTAAAAGCACAACTCTACACGAAATATACTTACAGTAGCAACATCGAAGTATATTTTGGATGATTTTTTCTAAGAACGCCTATGAGAGATCCACAATTCTTTAGAGGAGAAACATCGAATCACCAAATCGAATCTACTCACATTACCCTAAGTGGTCCACGAGATCATGTTCCAAGGGATCTAGCCACTCATGGTGGTGAAAACACTAAAAACATTCATTGGAAGCAAATCCATACAAGCCATGAGAGAATAGATTAATAAAATTAAAACGAACAACTTTTATATTAATTTCAATCAATAAAACAAAGACCTAGAGTGTTCTTACCAAAGAAAATCCAAAAACAAGAGAGATTCAAAGAGAGAACAAGTCCAAAAGCTCCAAAATTCTCCAAGTCTTCTAAGAACAAGTTGTAGCCACCCTCCTAGGTTAATTATGATCCAAAAGTATGATTAGAACACCTAATCATCATCTATATATACACCCTAGATGTTCTGGCCCAAAAACTACCCTTAATGAAGGGTAAAGATGTCATTCTCGGTCATTTAAAACTTAAAACAACCGCCTGGGAATTTTTTGTGCGCGATAAGCGTAACCGGTTACGCTAAAAAGAGCGTAACCGGTTACGGTTGAGTCTTCTTCAGCTGGGCGAATTGGTTACGCCATGATCTTCAACCGGTTACGCTGTTCGCAGTTTCTGCAATCCTTCTCTGGTGTTTTCTTTGACTGGGCATAACCGGTTACGGTTGAAATGTTGTAACCGGTTACGGTTGCTGCACTTTTTGCTTCTAATTGGTTCCTTCTCTTTTCCCACTGTCTCGGCACTCACCTTAGACCTCCAAATGTTGTTCTCATCACCAATCTTGATTGCTCTTGCAAGAATATGATGGTAACAAAAGCTCCTCGAGTTTCCGGATTTCCAAAATGGCTCCAAATTGTAAAATAAAGTGCTAAAAACCTGTAAACGAATAAAACTCTACAAAAATACCATTAAGCGCAAATATGTACAAAGGTTGGCTAGAAAGATAATAAAGTATATCTAAAATGGACAAAATAGACATGCTAAATAAGTGATTTAGCGTGTCTATCACATCCCTCAACTTAAAGTTTGCTAGTCCCGAGCAAACACACTATATGACTCGATCCTAATTACGATGCAATACAAGATAGTTCCTTTAATCTCCCGGGAAGCCCCGGTAGGACGAGTGGGGTCTCGTGAGGGTTTTTAGCAACGACTACCTACAAAACTTCTAATCCTATGACTCTAAGTACAAGAAATTGAGTGAACATTCTTGCATATTGATTCTTTTCCAAGTGAAAAATATTATTTTACCTCTTTGGTTGCTTCTTGAGTAGTTAATGACTTTCCATTCTTCACCTCAAACCTTGATTCCATACCTCTCGTGGGTCACTCATAAAGAATAAGTCACTGAACGATTTTCTGTATATAAGGTAGAAAACCGTACCAGGTGCATTACACAAGACGAATGGCATCCGCCGGTAAGCGAAAGTGCCAAAAGGACAAGTGAAATTAGTTTTCTCTTGGTCCTCCAAGGCGATCTCAATTTGGTTGTAGCCGGAGTACCCATCTAAAAAGCAATAGAATGGGTGACCGGCTACTCTTTCAAGAACTTGATCCAAAAATGGGAGTGGAAAATGGTCTTTCCGGGTGCACGCGTTAAGCTTACAGTAGTCAATGCACACCCTACAACCGGTGATGGTTCGGGTGGGAATCAATTCATCTTTGTCGTTCTTGATAACTGTAATTCCGGATTTCTTGGGTACAACTTGCACCGGACTTACCTATTGGCTATTGGCGATGGGATAGATGATTCCAACGTCCCATAGCTTTAAAACTTTCGCTCGCACAACCTCCTTCATATTAGGATTCAAGCGTCTTTGGGGTTGGCGGGACGGTTTCACATTCTCCTCCAAAAAAATGCGATGGGTGCATACTGATGAATCTATGCCTTTGATGTCAGCTATGGTCCACCCGATCGCGGCTTGGTATTTTTTCAATACAAGCATCAACGCGGCCTCTTGCTCCATGTGGAGAGTAGATGAGATGACCAGCATGATAAAATCATGTCGGAATATCGAAATGAAAATGGGAATGAACATGAAAACAAAAGTAAGCTATGTGCTGAAGGACATTGAGAAGGCCATAGGCTTGACTTGGCAAATCATACACAGATACAGGTTTTGGGCTAATAAGCCCCCACATATTATGTTCAAAAGGAAGGAAAGATGGTTTTGATAACACTTGTTTATCCATGGAAACTTGTAGCCTTGATATATTGTGATTCACTCTAGCTTTTAGCTTATGCGTTTTCTAAAACTCTTTTCAGGTATCGAAAAGGATTAACTTGGAGCTTAGCCTTTTTACTGCACCCCCCCATTTTATTATATCTCCTTTTTGATGTATCTCTCTCTTATTGTAGAGGCAGTTTCTGAGCCTCCCTTTTAATGTATTATTCCAAAAGCATTAATGAAATCATCACACTGGGTTTTGTTCAGCACTTTCGCTATTATAATGTTGTGAAATCCCTAAACTCGCTATTAGTACGCCTTTGCGAGCTTGCTCGTTGGCCAGTCATGGACCCCATTTAGGGTTGGGTCGTGACAACAGTGGTATCAGAGCAAGAGTTTTCGGATTTCGAACAACCCAGGGATAGGATCAAGACACTCACTACGTTAGAGATATCTGTTAATACTTGGAGTTGTACTTATCTATATTTGCGTGTATATGTCTTAGCTATGTCTAGCAGCGATAGTGATTACGCTAGCAGCGACTTCTCAAGCAGCGATTCTGAGGATGAGCACGAGATAGCGCCACCTCCAGCTATACTAGAAGAAGATGAAGAACTCTTTATAGTGAGCGAGGACGTCCAAGAATGGGCACACACTGATTCAACAACGATAACTTCGGACCTCATAGCCCAAGTAGCGATAGGGTTCGAGGACAACGCGGAGGGAGAAGTACGAGCTATGATTAATTACCACTTACGACTATTGGAGCGCGCCTACGTGGTGGCTAGAAGGTCTATCCAGAATTGGGAGTTCGGGTATCTTATGAACGGAGCGAGGAATCGCATTTTCAACGGTAATAATGATGAAGCCCCGCCCGAAGAAGAGGAAGTAGCCGAGAAAGAAGAGGAGCCTATGGAGTGGCACAACGAAGGTTGGGACCTCGATTTCGAAAACAACCCCGAGGACGACCCCGAGGAGGACCCAAGCGAAAATGAAGAAGAAGCCGAGGAAGACATCGACATAAATCAAGAGGAATGGGTTTACTCGCCTTATGAGTGGCCTAGCGATGACGAATAGTACCATATTATTTTAAGAATTTCCACCGTATTTTGTAGTGTGCCCCAAACGCACTTAAAACTTCAGCTTATCTGCTTATGTTATGTTTCAACCGTTATGAATTAATCAGACTTTTCTTTAGTTTCTAACTATAAATTCCTTCGCGCACAGAATGGTGAACACAAGAGCTAATGGAAATATCCAGGATCGTGACGAGATCGGTGAGCTGTGCCAGATGATGAGAATGATGGCTAGAACGGTCCAAGCCCAACAGGAAGTCATCAATCAAATGCAAAATCAGGAACCAGTAGTCAAGCCACCACCGGCCAACTTAGAAGAAGAAGTCATCCATCCTGCCCAGCCAATCGCAAACATGATCGTGGTCAAAGAATTCTTAAAGCTGAAGCCCCCAACGTTTAAAAGAGGTATAGACCCCGTCCAAGCCAATGAGTGGATCTCAGAGATGGAGAAGAACTTTCGACTCCTTCAATGTTCGGAGCGGCAGAAAGTCGACATCGGATCGTATCTTCTAGTGGGAGAAGCCAATCGTTGGTGGAACCTAAAAAGTGCATCGGAGCCTGTTATGAATTGGAGAAGATTCCTAGAGATTTTTAAAGAAAAGTTCGTCCCCTTCTTCTGCCATCCTACGCTAATGTGCTGGATAGAGCTATACTGGTAGAACAAGAAGTGGATGAAAGTCGACGCTACCAGAAGAGAAAGAGGATGAATCAGAATCAAAATAAAGGAAGAACCCTCCCTCCCAAGAAGCCAAACCTCGGAAGGAACCAAGAACGAAAAAATGAAGAAAGGAAGTCGATACCGTTATGCCCGTCCTGTGGAAAGCCACATTTCGGAGAATGCAGAGCAAATTCTTGTTTTGGATGCGGTCAAAGAGGTCACTTCAAAAGAGACTGCCCGAAGCTAACTGGAGCAAATACTGTACCCATTGGAGCCCCGAGGAACAATGCCAACAATCACGGGAATCGCAACAACAATCAACGTCAAGGGAGAGCCTTTGCACTCGTCCTGGGGGATCCTCGCAATGAAGAAGGAGTTATGGCAGGTAGAATTCTCATTTGTTATATTCCTACTTATGCCCTATTTGACTCAGGATCCACGCATTCTTTTATTTCGCTATCGCATTCAAAGAAAATTTCCCGAGAACCTGAACCCTTAGGGTATGATCTATGCATAGCCCAACCTATGAGTAGAGGCGTTTTATGCTCTACAGTCCTTAGAAAATGCGAAACATCTATGAATGGAGCCCTATCGTCTATAGACCTTATTCTGCTATCCACGGCACACTTCGATGTTATCATTGGAATGGACTGTCTGTCCAAGTCCAACGCCAAGATCGACTGCTGATCGGCCCACAATAATGTGTTTTGTGTGCCTTTCTACTTCTCTTACTATGCATATTTTATGTTAGTTTTATAATTTTATGTACATATGCGTGTTAATCTTGTTTTGTAGCGTTGTTTGTTCTACAGGCGTTATTGATACCTTTTGATGCATTTGGATGCATACGGAACTTCCCGGACTCGAAGCAAAGCCAACACACTTTGTCAACTCCTGCATACCCTTAGTCGGTAAAACAAGCATAACTCCTGATGCGTAGCTCCGATTGCGCTACATAATATACCGTTGGAAAGCTATCGAAAATACGCACAATTTGGTAAAAACAGCAAGGGACCGGTCTCTTGAAAATCGAGAGACCGCTCTCTCCAAGGGCAGAGAGTCGTGAAGGATGAAGGTACCGGTCTCTTGAATATCAAGAGACCGGTCTCTCCTGGAAAAACGCAGAATTTTGTATTTTTTAAGGGTAATTTGGTCTAGAACTTGTGGAGGGTATTTATACTTATTTGTAATCAAACCAAGCACGTTTTTTACTTGATTATTATGATGTATTAGGGCTTTTGGGAGGGGAGAGCCTCCCTCTCTACCTCCCCCAACTTCTCTCTTGATTTCTCTCCATTCCCTTGCTCTAATGTAAGTTCTCTCTTTTATAATGTAGTAGGATTTGTTATTATCTCTCTCTTTATGCATTTTTCTTATGGTGTTATGTTTAATCTAGTTCATATCTCAATTGTCATGTATTATTTTCCTTGTCTTCAATGGTTGTCTATGGTTTAATGTAGCTTGAATGGAGGAGTAGCCTCCGTGGTATGGCCATGAGGTGACTAGCACCCCTCATTCTAACTTAGATTTGACTTCCCTTACTACACTTGATTGTGATGAATTTTGGGTGTATTGAGTTCATATCGTAGGTCTTGATTTAGTGGTGTTATCATCTTGATTGTGTGTAACCCATGCAATGCTTGATGCGATGTCCCACTAAGTGCTCGATGAAATGCCTCAATGAATAATTTCCCCTAGAATTCATCCATATTTAGAATTGTTTTGTGTTTTGAGATTGTATTGGAGTTTGGAGTTTGTGTTCTCTAAATTGGTCTTTATCGGGGGTTGTTAACCTATTCGACGGGGTGTGGCCAATCACCTTGGCACACTCTATGCCCTTAGCTATGTCACCCTTGATGTTCGACATTGTGACTACGAGAACCTACTCCTTGCTCCCATATTATCTCTTGACCTTTGCGAAGTCGAGTCTATCCTAGGTTGGGTGTTAGGAATTCTCGTAGCCATTCCGTTTAGTTAAGTTAAGTTCATTTTGTTCTAGTCTCTCTAGTCTTAAATCAAAACCAATTCAAGGGTAGCGTCCTTCCGCTAAAACACTTTGCAAAACCAATCCTCTCTACTAAGCAAATTCCCTAGACTCTGTCAACTCTCTGTGGTTCGACCTCGATCTTGCCACTCTACTAGTTAGAGTAGTATTGTCGTGTTATTATAAATTATCGTTTGCCTAGTTCACCGATTCCCGTTTAACTAACGACGCGGGAATCGCGCTAGCAACTGCGCTGGAAAGTCTATCACCTTTGTTGAATCTAAAGGTGGGGAGTCTGAGCTCAAAGGAGAAGGAGTTGTTTCACCGCCCTGTTTTGTATCCGTCGCCAAAGCCCATCGTCTTCTACGAAAAGGATGCCAAGGGTATCTCTGTAGCATCACCTCAACTAAATTGAAAAGCGCCTCAAAAGAAGACATCTCAGTAGTACGTGACTATCTTGAAGTATTTCTAGAAGAGTTACCAGGAATGCTCATTGATCAAGAGATGGAATTCTCCATCGACCTTATGCCAGCAACGCAACCGATTTCCAAAACCCCCTACCGCATGGCACCAGTGGAACTGAAAGAATTAAAGACTCAACTGCAAGAGCTAATCGAGAAGAATTTCATCCGACTCAGCTCATCACCCTTGGGAGCACCAGTATTATTCATCAAGAAGAAGGATGGAACTATGCGTCTATGTATTGATTATCGGGAGCTGAACAAAGTCACGATCAAGAACAAATATCCTCTACCCCGTATCGACGACTTATTCGACCAGCTACAAGGAGCCCAAGTATTTTCAAAGATCGATATGCGTTCAGGTTATCACCAGCTTAAAGTCAAGCCAGAAGATGTCGAGAAGACTGCCTTCCGCACTCGTTATGGCCATTATTTTGGCTGAAGAGTGTTTACTTCCTCGGTCACATCATCGACAAAGACGGCATCTCAGTGGACCCGCAGAAGATAGAAGCAATCTCAAACTGGCCTGCACCAACATCAGTCACCGAAGTTCGAAGTTTCTTAGGACTCGCTGGTTACTATCACCGGTTCATCCAGGATTTCTCGAAGATCGCCACACCAATGACTCAGCTTACCTGCAAGAAAGAACCATTCGCATGGACGGAGGAAAGAGAAGGATGCTTCCAAGAATTGAAGAAAAAACTCACCATTGCACCCATGCTTGCACTACCCAGCGGAGAGGACGGATTTGCTGTCTACAGCGATGCTTCACACAAAGGACTAGAATGCGTCCTCATGCAGCAAGGAAAGGTAATTGCTTACGCCTCACGATAGCTGAAGCCTCACGAAAAGAATTACCCAATGCACGACTTGGAGCTTGCAGCAGTAATTTTTGCACTCAAAATATGACGCCACTACCTCTACGGAGTTACCTGCGACGTCTTCACCGACCACAAAAGTTTGAAGTATGTTTTCACTCAGAAGAAGCTAAACCTTAGGCAACGAAGATGGTTGGAGCTTATGAAGGATTTCGACCTCAACATTCAGTACCACCCAGGAAAGGCCAACGTTGTAGCCGATGCCCTCAGCAGGAAGGAAGACCACCCCTACTCAGCGCACCTTGCAGCAATTATTGCGGAACCATCCATCATCGAAGAAATCAAGACCCTCCAAACAAACGACCCAAAGTTGCAAAAAATCCAGGAAAGCACCAAGGACCAACCAGAAAGCGAGTTCACCATACAAGAAGGTCTCCTCAAGTTTCAGAACCGAATATGCGTACCCAGCCTAGAAGAACTCAAATGGAAGATCATGAATGAAGGGCACAAGTCGAAGTTTTCAATTCACCTCGGACAAGCAAAGATGTACCAAGACCTCAAGAAGTCATACTGGTGGATGGGCATAAAGCAGGATATAGCCAACTACATCGATCGATGCCTCGAATGTCAGCAAGTCAAAGCAGTACGCCAGAAACCAGCAGGACTACTTCAACCTCTACCAATCTCTAAATGAAAATGGGAAGATATCACCATGGACTACATTGTAGGATTCCCTCGAACCGTCAAAGGCAACAACGCAATATGGGTAATAGTCAATTGCCTAACCAAATCAGCTCACTTCATCCCGATCAAAAACACGTATTCGATGGATCAAATGGCAGCAACCTACCTCGAGAGATTATCCGATTACACGGTACGCCTGTTTCAATCACATCCGATAGAGACTCTCATTTTGTGTCTAGATTCTGGAAGTCTCTTCAGAAGGCAATGGGAACAACATTGAACTTCAGCACCGCCTTTTATCCCCAAACCGATGGCCAATCAGAGAGGACGATTCAAACATTAGAAGACCTTCTTCGAGCATGCACTTTGGAATTCCAGGGAAGTTGGGAAGAGCACCTACTATTTGCAGAATTCGCCTACAACAACAACTATCAGGCAAGTATTTTGATGTCACCATTCGAAGCATTATATGGCAGGAAATGCAGATCACCAGCATGTTGGACAGAAGTTGGAGAAGAAGCACCTACGGGACCAGAAATTGTGCAAGAAACAACAGAGAAGATCAAACTCATTCAGGACAAGCTGAAGATAGCCCAGGCCCGACAGAAGAGCTATGCAGATGCACGACGAAGGGAAGTAGAGTTCCAGGAAGGAGACAAAGTATTCTTGAAGGTATCACCTATGAAGGGCGTCATCGGATTTGGAAAGAGAGGAAAGCTCAACCCCCGCTACATCGGATCTTTTGAGATCCTTGAGAGAATCGGACCAGTCGCCTACCGATTAGCTCTCACTCCAGAGTTGGCCAATGTTCATGACATATTCCACATATCAATGCTTCGGAAATATATATCCGACCCCATGCATATTCTAGTTCAACTACCCGTCGAGATTGAGAAGAATTTGGCATACGAAGAGAGACCCGTTCGAATCATGGATCGACAAGAGAAGCAGCTCAGAAACAAAGTCATTTCACTCGTCAAGGTCTGGTGGAAGAACCAGTCAGGAAGCGAAACCACTTGGGAGAAATAGAGCGATATGCACCTAAAATATCTGCAGCTATTCAACTAAGGTATAATCTTATCCTTACATCTTTTATACATATATTTAAGTTTGAGAGACCAAACTTCTTAAGGGGGGAGGATGTGAGGCCCCGACCCGAATAAATAGGTTAAATATAGTTTATTATATTTTTGGGAATTTCTTAAAATTATTTAAGGCTAAATAGAATTAAGGTTGAGGTTAAGGTGTATCAAAAATAAGCTAAAGGCCTAAATACAAGAAGGAAGAGCTAAAGGAGTTAAAAAATCCCAAAAGGGAGCCCAGCCCGAAAGCTGTATGAAGGTCCCAGGCCGAAACCAGCCCAGGTCGGCCTAGCCGACCAGCCCATCCCGGACCCGCACTGCGAAACCGACTGCACGGCAGTCTGCCGAATGTCAGGGCCACGTCCCATTCGGACTGACCCAGCGCCTGACTTGATGGGACAACACGTCGCAGGTTGTCCCAGGTTGCAGACTGTCAGGTCAGGTGCTCAGACCTGACCCAGATGGGACAACACCCTGAGCCATTCGGCCAGGTTAAGGAAGGGTCCAATCAGTAATTAATGATCCCAACCATCACCTCTGGACCCCTATATAAGCATTCCATTCCCAAGCATTCAAGTCCCACTAGAAATTCCTCCCGAGCATTTATTCTAGAGAGAGAAAGAGCCATCCTCCGAATACTTAGCCGTTCGGCACCGCTGTTCGGGAAAGCCTTCGCCCGACCAGTCTCAACCCTTCAGCAGTTTTCCAAGCCTTCGAATCACTGTTCCACCCCTAACCAGACCAGCTCTCCCGGACAACCCCCAGCTCGGCAAGACCTTTACCAGAACCAGGATCCACTCAGGTATATTCCAAGTCCTTCAGTCTATTAGCTTGTCCTTGTGTTCTTGCTCGGCAAGTCTATTAAAGGACATAGTCGCACTCAACTCAGTTCGGTAGAGAACCCTTAGCTGTGCCAGAGCACTTAACCTTAAAATTTCAGTTCGGCACTAAGCCAAATAGGTCAGAATCATTCCTTGGACTCTCCAGTTGAACTTACCTCAGCTCGGCACATTTGCCCAGACCACCATAGTACTTTACTTGTTCCTTATTATGCACTGCTGACCTCCCATATGCCGGAGCACTGCTGCTCGGTAGAATGGACGGTCCGCCATTTCTTATGCTCACATATTTTCGCTCGGCCATGCACTATGTTGTTCGGACAATTAGTCCATTGAGCTTATACTTACCTTGCCAACCTTTTCGACCTACAAGAACTCCCAAAAACAATGTTCCCGAGCTCCCAATGTTCGGCAGTAGCCTTACGAGTTGCTCGCCAGAACGGTAATTAGTTATCCGATCATTTTAGCTCGGCCGAGTCTCGGCTTGGTCGGCAACCATTCCAGAAGCCATTAATCTAGTCTCGTGACCCATTTTGACCAGTCGTTAGCCCGAACCAATTAATCCCCGCACTGCCTTAGCTCGGCAGCCCTTCTGTCTGTTCGGCAAACTTACTGCTTGGCCAGCTCTATAGCTCGACAAACCTTTAGCCCAGCGCTCTGCCAGCTCGACAGTACTCTGCTCAGCCATCTCTAGCCCGGCAGCCCTCTACTCAACTGCTCGGCAAGTCATAAGCAATGCTTAAGTATATACCCTTAGCTCGGCAGTAGGACTCTTCGGTCCAGAATAACCTCGGACCAACATTTTGTAGTTTCCCGAACTGAGCCAGTCGGCCACTGTCCTCTGGACAGAAGGCCTTCAGCCAGTAGCTCGGCCAGCCGACCAGCGGTAATTCGACCAAGCCTGTCCGGCAAGGTCAACTCGGCAGAACTATGTCAAATAGTAGTAATTTGCAATAAAGCTTAGAAATAATGTTTTAAAGTCATCTTTTGGCAGATTTGAGGATTTAAAGTTAGTGGAAGGATCATTCCAAGGATTAAGGTGAATCACTATATACCTTGTTTATTCGTACTGCTTTTAACATGATAACACTTGTTTATCCATGGAAACTTGTAGCCTTTATATATTGTGATTCACTCTAGCTTTTAGTTTATGCGTTTTCTAAAACTCTTTTCAGGTATCGAGGAGGATTAGCTTGGAGCTTAGCCTTTTTACTGCACCCCCCATTTTATTATATCTCCTTTTTGATGTATCTCTCTCTTATTGTAGAGGCAGTTTATGAGCCTCCCTTTTAATGTATTATTCCAAAAGCATTAATGAAATCATCACACTGGGTTTTGTTTAGCGCTTCCGCTATTATATTGTTATGAAATCCCTAAACTGGCTATTAGTAGGCATTTGCGAGCTTGCTCGTTGGCCAGTCATGGACCCCGTTTAGGGTTGGGTCGTGACAGATTGTCTCCAAACTGTCAGAATTTTCGCTGAAATAGGAGGTGCGACAGATCACCCTCAACAATACATCATCAACGAGACTTTCACCCTATCGAGAAGAATCAATTCGAGGCTAACTCATGTTCCTAGATGCGCCAACCACTGTGCTTGTAATACCCGTTCCACATTTTTAAGTAATTTAAAAACAATTCAAGAATATTAGAAATATAAGTGTGAGAGTATGGAAAGATTTGGGAGTAATTATGTATAATTTATAAAATTGATATATTAAAAATACCCAATTTATACAAAAATTGTGTATAAGTAAGGAGGGTGGCTCTTAAGGGTAATAACCCTTTTAGTTAAGGAGCAATTAGGTAAAATGTTTTAAAAATCTGATTAGGGATTTGGGGAAGCTCCATAATCTCTTCATTTTTCAAATTATAGAGTTTGGGGGCTAGAGAGGGAGAAAGAGAAGGAGAAAGAGGATTTGGGTGAATCCAAGGCATTTGAGAAGAAATCCGAAAAAGAATCCTTCTTCAATCTCGATCCTCAAGTAAGTACGAATCAAAATATGCATATATCATCTTCATATCACTTCAGATTTGAAGTAGATCGAGGTTTTAGTTTCAAACTCGTTTTTGGGGAAAACTCCATTGAATTAGGTTTTGATTCTTGCAATTGTTTGTAATCGAAGGTTGTAGGAGAGCCTCTATCATGTTTATAATGACCTTAGATGTTATAAACACTTTGGTATTGATAAATTTGAGGTTTTGGGGTGTTTAGAACGAGTTTGGCGAAGTTTGGATCGTATTTGGTCGAAATACCCCATTCTGCAGATTTTGGAACAGAAGGGAGTTCAACCGATTGGGGTTCCTTGTTCAACCAGTTGGGATGTGTAGAAGGGAGGCCAACCGCTTGGCCAACTGGTTGGGGGATCGGTTGGGGCTGGGTGATGCTAGCCCAACCGGTTGAAAAGTCAAGTCCGACCAGTTGGGAGGGGTTCTGTCCGAAATTCTGGGTAAGTCCTTGGGAGATGAAATATGACTAAATAACATCGTAAAGAGACGAGTTTTGGTACGTTAAGACATGTAAAGGTTTGATTAATGTTTTTCTATTTGATTTCCATCTTATAATCGCAATATGGACTAAAATTGTATTTTTGATGGACAGGGACGCAAGAGGAGGGCATTGAGGCCTCACTCAAAGGCAAAGAGAAGGTTTGAACATCGGTACTAGTGAGTGTAAGGATGTGGTATCTTTAATTGTACGTTCGCAATGTCATTTTTAGTTAACTCTTCATTATGACACGAGAAGTTTAATGTTTAGTTGTTGTGTAGAACATGATTGCATGAGTTGAATGATATGCATGAACATGAATGCATGATGTGAATGAGATGCATGAAAGTGATGGTATGATGTGATGATATGCATAAATATAAATGTATGAGTTGTGATGAAAAGTATAATATGCACGTATAAATATATTGTGCATGCCTCCGTGGAATGGGTGGTGATTGTTGGCAACCAGTGTAAGTCCAACGGGTGCGTGTGACGTACCCCAAACTTTAGTGCGTGGGGCGTACGAACTACTACCTATAGTAGTAGCTATTTTTAGGGCATGTGATGCTCAAATCTTTTGAAAAATGGCTTTGGCCGGTATATGTAAAGTATCATGCATGAGATGCATTGTTGGAATGAAAGTCATAACTGCTCATATTCATGATTTTCTGTCACAGTAAATACTTGTGTTTTGGAAGTTAAAGATATCATATTCACACTCTGTTTCCTTATTTTGACTTGGAAATAGGTCGCAGGTTTAGTGGTCCACTACAAGGCTGAAGGTCATTGGATGCTTGGATTTGATTATTGGGCTAAGGTAGTCCTTGGAGGATTTTGGCTAGAGACTCTTCTTAGTACTGTTGGTAGACTTTTACTGTCTTTTATTTCAGAGACTTGTAATGGGATTTTGTAGTAGTTTAGTTGTTTCTTTTGATACTTCTTTCTTAAGGTTTATGAGTACTCGTATGCACTGTTGGACTTGTATTGTTGAGGTTTCACTTATTACTTCTGTTACATTTTGGCAATGATTCTTGAGATTTTCTAGCAAAAAAATAAATAAAAAAAATTCAGTTTATGTGTTTTGAAGTTTGGAATGTTACAACTTGGTATCAGAGCATAGGTTTTAGGTCGGAGTTAAGGGACCATGTGATTGATGGAAACTGTACTTGCGATATGAGTATGAGGTAATTGTTGAAAGTTGGGGTATTAGTGTTTTGAGACTATTATGCATGTCTTCGACACCCATGGGACTTGCCTTGAAATCCGATTGGAAGAACTCCAGATCAACGTTCTCTTCCAATGGGAAGTCTTGGAAAGTTAAGTGGAAAAGCATAGTATAATAAAATGCTAAGGTTAGGGTGGCTAAGTAGTGGATCATAGGATGTCAGGTCATGCATTGAGTCGTTGAGGTGTGTTTGACTAATGCATGAGTTTTTTGACATCTAATACTTGTTTCCACCATGTTGTCTCCTGTGTTGTGATTTTCAAGAAAGAAATGGAGCAGAACAATCAATGGGTGAGGAGGAGGCGAGTGTGAATGGTGGAAACCCAGGTAGTGGGGGGGAGTGTTCCACCGGTAGCTAGAGAAGAGGCCCGAATGATGGCTGCTATCACTCAATTGGCGGTGGGGCAACAGATGTTAATTCAAATGCAGGCCAATCAAAATGTGGAAAGAGTAATGGGTACAGGTCTCTTAGAGAGATTTAAAAGATTGTGTGGTACGGTATTTGAGAGAGCTAACAATCCCGAGGTGGCTGAAAAATGGTTGAAAGAAGTAGAGCTGGTGCTAGACACGATGGGTGTTGATGGAGATCAGAGAGTAACTTTGGCGACTTTTCTGTTTAGAGGTGAAGCTAGGAGTTGGTGGAATGCCTTTAAAAGGCAGGAGGTGACTCCGGCACTTGGAGTTGAGCTGGCTGCACCTGGGGTTATCACTTGGGATAGATTCATCCAGGGATTTAACAATAGGTTTTATCCCGATAGCTTTCGTTTTGGGCAGGAGGCGACCTTCTCAAACTTGAAGCAAGGAGGTATGTCGGTGAGTGAGTATGAGGTGAGGTTTACTGCTTTGTCTAAGTATGCACCCTATATGGTCAGTTCAGAAGACTTGAAGTGTAGACGTTTCAGATTGGGTTTGGCTCATGGAGTGGCTTCGAGGTTGTTATCATTTAGGGAGAGAGACTATTCTGATCTTGTGGACATGGCAACAAAAATGTGGAATGACATTCAGAAGTATCGTGAAAAGAGAGAGTCACATAAAAAGGCGAGATTTGATAATAGTGGTAAATTTGGGGGTAGTAGTTTCAAGAGTGGCGAGCCGAGATCGAGGTTTGATAAGGGGAGGAATGGTGGAGGAAATAGAAGTCAAGGAAGTAATTGGAGTGGGCATCAGGAGAGGAGTGTGAACCAGCAGTCGGGGTCAAATGGTAGAGGCTTTTCTAGAAGATGTTTTAAATGTGAGTCACTAGACCATATTACTAGGGATTGTACATCAGGGAGCAATGGGCTGAAATGTTTCAAGTGTGGAGGCATGGGTCACAAAGCTATACAGTGTGTTCAGCAGCAAAATCAGTTACCAGTTCAGTCAGTAGGGAGCGCAGCAGTGGGTGCCAACAAAGGTGCAGCGGGGTAGACTCCTCATGGCAGGGTGTTTGCATTGGATAGGCAGACGGCTCAATTAAATCCGAATATGGTGAAAGGTATGATTTGTGTATTTACTTTATATGCACGATTTCTTATTGATTCCGGGGCCATGCATTCTTTTGTTTCTACTACTTTTGGTTCTCATATGGGTAGAGATTTGGCACCCTTAGATCACACTTTGTTTGTGTCGACACCATTGGGTAATGTGGTAGAACTTGCGTTATATTATCCGGGTTGTGAAGTTTGGGTGGGTAATGAGCCTTTGTCGTCAGACTTGGTTCCACTTGAGATGGTAGATTTGGATGTAATTTTGGGGATGGACTTCTTAGCCGCTCACTTTGCTATTATTGATTGTGTCAGCAAGGAGGTTTTGTTTCGTATTCCGGGTGGACCTAACTAGAAAATTTATGGGGATAACATAAAATTGCCTAGACATGTCATTTCATCCTTGAAGGCTATGTCTTTGTTAAATAAAGGATGTAAAGGGTATCGATTCTGAGAAGGGTGAGGGAAATATTGAGGATATACCTATTGTGAACGAATTCCAAGACGTTTTTCCAAAAGAGTTGCCAGGAGTGGTTCCGATTAGAGAAGTAGAATTCACGATTGAGTTGGTTCTGGGTACTAGTCCTATATCTATTGCTCCTTATAGGATGGCACCTGCCGAATTATACGAGTTAAAAATGCAGTTGAAAGAGTTGCTTGATAAGGGATTCATTAGACCTAGTGTATCTCCTTGGGGAGCCCCTGTGTTGTTTGTGAAAAAGAAGGATGGTTCAATGAGAATGTGTATAGATTATAGGCAATTGAACAAGGTCACCGTGAGAAATAAATATCTATTGCCTAGGATTGATGATCTTTTTGACCAACTTAAGGGAGACTCGGTATTTTCAAAAATCGATTTGAGGTCCGATTATCATCAATTGAAAGTTAGAGATGGTGATGTTGCAAAAATGGCCTTTCGTACTAGATATGGACATTACGAGTTTATGGTTATGCCTTTTTGGGTTGACGAATGCAGCAGCGGTGTTTATGGACTTGATGAATAGGGTGTTCCAGTCCTATTTGAACTCCTTTGTTATAGTGTTCATTGATGATATTTTGGTTTATTCAAAGTCTAGAGAAGAACATGAAGGACATTTGAGGTTGGTTTTGCAAAAGTTGAGAGAAAAACAATTGTATGGAAAACTGAATAAATGCGAGTTTTGGCTTGATCGGGTAGTCTTTTTGGGTCATGTTATCTCTAGTGAGGGTATCTGTGTAGACCCTAAAAAGATCGAGGCGGTAGTGAATTGGGAAAGGCCAACATGTGTGACTGAAATCCGTAGTTTCTTGGGGCTAGCGGGTTATTACAGACGGTTCATTGAAAAATTTTCTGTGATTGCTATACCGATGACTCTGCTTACGAGGAAGGGGTCAAATTTTTTTGGTCGGAGGAGTGTGAGAATAGCTTTCAGGTTTTGAAGGAGAAATTAGTTTCGGCACCTATTCTAATTATTCCGGAGGGGACTGATGACTTGGTGATTTTCAGTGATGCTTCACTTTGTGGTTTGGGGTGTGTTTTGATGCAGCGAGGTAGAGTTATTGCTTATGCTTCTAGACAATTGAAAAACCATGAAAGGAATTATCCTACCCATGACTTGGAGTTGACAGCCGTAGTGTTTACTTTGAAGCTTTGGAGACATTATTTGTACGGGGTAACATGCGAAATTTTTACGGACCACCAAAGTTTGAAGTACCTTTTTACTCAGAAAGATCTAAATTTGAGGCAACGTAGATGGTTGGAATTAATCAAGGATTATGACTGTAGTATTCATTATCATCCGGGAAAAGCAAATGTGGTAGAGGATGCTTTGAGTAGGAAATCGATGGGATCCTTGAATTGTTTGACTTGTGAGCGGATTGAAATTTTAAATAAGATGGAGGGTTTGGGAGTTGATATGGCAATTGGGAAGGAAGGGGTTCTTTTAGCAACACTTGTGGTAAAACCTTTATTTGAAGAACAAATTAGAATTGGACAAGAGCATGATGTGTTTTTGGAAAATGTTCGTCAACAAATTTTATTGGGAGAGAAGTCCGAGTTTAGTATTCGGGGTGATGACATGATAATGTTTGGGAGTCGAATGTGTGTACAGGAGAACATAGAACTTAGAAGGAACATCTTAGAGGAAGGGCACAATTCTAGATTTGCTATGCATCCGGGAGCAACAAAAATGTATCGTGACTTGCGGGAGAACTTTTGGTGGAGAGGGATGAAACAAGAGATTGTTGATTTCGTAGCCAAGTGTCTTACATATCAGAGGGTAAAAATTGAATACCAAAGACCGGGAGGGTTAGTTCAAAGTTTACCAATACCCGAGTGGAAGTGGTAGCACGTGACGATGGATTTTGTTGTGGGGTTGCCAAAGTCTAAAGGAAATTTCGATTCTATTTGGGTGATTGTGGACCGGTTGACGAAGTCGGCACATTTTCTTCCAGTGAGGACTTCTTTCAACACGGACCGTTATGCAAGGATCTATATTGAAGAGATTATTCGATTACATGGTGCACCGGTGTCTATTGTGAGTGATAGAGATCCAAAATTTACTTTGCGGTTTTGGGCGAGTTTGCAACAAGCCTTGGGTACCTCATTGAAGTTTAGCACCGCTTTTCATCCTCAAACGGATGGACAATCGGAGAGAACCATTCAAACACTAGAAGATATATTGTAGTCATGTGTGCTTGACTTTAGAGGAGGTTGGGATGATTGTTTGTCATTGATAGAGTTTGCTTATAATAATAGCATTCAGAGTAGCATTGGGATGGCACCATTTGAGGCTCTATATGGTAGGAGATGTCAGACACCAACATGTTGGAGTGAGATTGGAGAAAAACAAATTTCGGGACCGGAATTATTGCAAGTGGCATCGGATGGGGTTAGACTAATTCGAGAAAGGCTGAAAGTGACTCAAAGTCGGCAAAAGAGCTATGCGGACAATAGAAGAAGGGAGTTAGAGTTCAATGTTGGTGATCATGTGTTTTTAAAAGTGTCACCTTGGAAGAGAGTTGTGCGATTTAGAGGAAAGGGAAAGC
Source organism: Monotropa hypopitys (assembly GCA_002855965.1). NCBI lineage: Eukaryota > Viridiplantae > Streptophyta > Magnoliopsida > Ericales > Ericaceae > Monotropa > Monotropa hypopitys. The sequence goes on from NMUG010000328.1 coordinate 20,433, forward strand.
TCGCACCTAGATACATTGGTCCTTATGAAATTGTAGAGAGAGTTGGAGCTACGGTATATCGTTTGGCATTGCCGGTGGAGTTATCTCGACTTCATAACGTGTTTCATATTTCTATGTTGCGGAAGTATGTCAATGATCCAACTCATGTTTTGCAAGCGGAATCCTTAGAGATAGATGAGGATTTGTCATATGAAGAAAAACTAGTGAAGATTCTTGATTGCAAAAAATAAGTGCTACGTTCTAAACTAGGGTGGTGGGTCAAAGTTTTGTGGCAAAATCATGGCGTTAATGAGGCAACTTGGGAAGGCGAGGAGAGCATGTGGAGGGATCATCCTCACTTGTTTTCAGGTATGTTTTAAATTTCGGGGGTGAAAGTAAGTACGAATCAAAATATGCATATATCATCTTCATATCACTTCAAATTTGAAGTAGATCGAGGTTTTAGTTTCAAACTCGTTTTTAGGGAAACTCCCATGGAATTAGGTTTTGATTCTTACAATTGTTTGTAATCGAAGGTTGTAGGAGAGCCTCTATCATGTTTATAATGACCTTAGATGTTAGAAACACTTTGGTATTGATGAATTTGAGGTTTTTAGGTGTTTAGAACGAGTTTGGCAAAGTTTGGATCATTTTTGATCGAAATACCTCGTTCTGCAGATTTTGGAACAGAAGGGGGTTCAACCGGTTGAGGTTCCTTGTCCAACCGGTTGGGATGTGTAGAAGGGAGGCCAACCACTTGGCCAACCGGTTGGGGGATCGGTTGGGGCTGGGTGATTCTAGCCCAACCGGTTGGGAAGTCATGTCCGACCGGTTGGGAGGGGTTCTGTTCGAAATTCTGGGTAAGTCCTTGGGAGATGAAATATGACTAAATAACATCGTAAAGAGATGAGTTTTGGTACGTTAAGACATGTAAAGGTTTGATTAATGTTTTTCTATTTGATTTCTATCTTATAATTGCAATTTGGACTAAAATTGTATTTTTGATGGACAGGGACGCAAGAGGAGGGCATTGAGGCCTCACTCAAAGGCAAAGAGAAGGTTTGAACATCGATACTGGTGAGTGTAAGGTTGTGGTATCTTTAATTGTACGTTCGCAATGTCATTTTTAATTAACTCTTCATTATGACACGAGAAGTTTAATGTTTAGTTGTTGTGTAGAACATGATTGCATGAGTTGAATGATATGCATGAACATGAATGCATGATGTGAATGAGATGCATGAAAGTGATGGTATGATGTGATGATATGCATAAATATAAATGCATGAGTTGTAATGAAAAGCATAATATGCACGTATAAATATATTATGCATGCCTCTGTGGGATGGGTGGTGATTGTTGGCAACCAGTGTAAGTCCAACGGGTGCATGAGACGTATCCCAAACTTTAGTGCGCGGGGCGTACGAACTACTACCTATAGTAGTAGTTATTTTCAGGGCATGTGATGCTCAAATCTTTTGAAAAATAGTTTTGTCCGATATATGTAAAGTATCATGCATGAGATGCATTGTTGGAATAAAAGTCATAACTGCTCATATTCATGATTTTCTGTCACAGCAAATATTTGTATTTTGGAAGTTAAAGATATCATATTCATACTCTGTTTCCATGTTTTGACTTGAAAATGGGTCGCAAATTTCATGGTCCACTATAAGGCTGAAGGTCATTGGATGCTTGGATTTGATTATTGAGCTAAGGTAGTCCTTGAAGGATTTTGGCTAGAGACTCTCCTTAGTACTGTTGGTAGACTTTTAATGTCTTTTATTTCAGAGACTTGTAATGAAATTTTGTAGTAATTTAGTTGTTTCTTTTGATATTTCTTTCTTGAGGTTTATGAATACTCGTATGCACTGTTGTACTTGTATTGTTGAGGTTTCACTTATTACTTCTGTTACATTTGGCAATGATTCTTGAGATTTTATAGGAAAAGAAAAGGCAAAAATTTTCAGCTTATGTGTTTTGAAGTTTGTAATGTTAGACCTTGCTAACATGGGATCTGAGCAGAAGGAGAGCTTGGTCGTTTTACAAGACATGCTGGGATATTTACGTGAGTTCTGGCTTCGCCATAAGTTAGGTTTACCTTCAGTTTTGGACTAATTCCCGTGCTGGTTTTGTAAGCACTGACTTGTTCAGTTTTTTTCCATCTTGATCAAAAAAAAAAAAAAACTTGAGTATGGAGAGAGAGAGAGAGAGAGGTACCTCAACATTCTTGATTAGGGTTTGTAGGCTCATCAATTTCCTATGAGGCCACCTCCGAATACCCAATTCCCTACACCGTTTCTTCAGGAGGGTCAAACCAACGTTGAGTTCCTTAGCTGCTTGTGCTATTGGCATGTAGAAATACTCAGATATTGTCTGCCTCGACAATGCCTTTGAACCGTTACTCGTGTTCTCTTCTCTACACCTTTTAGAACTAATTCCCTTCTCCTCTTCCTCACAAATAGTCCCCACAATATCATTCTCGCACAACATTAATGGCTGCTTCTCACACCCAAACCCTACGTTGTGGTTACTAATACTCATTTCATGGTTCCAAACCCCACACCCATTGACATAACCGTACAACATATCTTCTGCAACAGCTGTTCAAAATCAACGTCCAACATGGTAATCTATTAAACAAAAAATCAAGTCTTGAACAAAATTAGTTCCACATCCACGAGTTTCTTGGATAAACATGAATTATGAAAGAAATTTTCTTTCTCAGTCCAAGTAGTTCATTGTCCGAACTGGATTGGAACGTCAAGACAGATATGAGAGACAAAGTATTGCATATTTCCATAAAACCTAGTGTTATATAACCGTCAAAGAAATTAATGATACATATAACTAATATCACTGCTATAATATTCTAAGTCACTAGACGTTGGCCACATTTGATTAGTGTGCAATTTTTTTTATTGAATTATGCTAAAAAAATAACTAATTGTGTATCCAAAAGTCTTACAATGATTGGTGAAATATATTTACTTTAAAAAAGAATTTAAGAATTAAAAAATTGACACAATGATAAAAAAGAGACCAAATTAGTATTCCATTTATATATTAAAATAGATGACAGTGAGCTCAATAGTTCATTCAAATAGTCCTAAAAATGTTGTCATTTGAAGAAAAAATAGTATTATTTGGGCAATGGTGTAAGGTGATTTTTCTAGTCACTTTTCAATAATTACATTTCTATCATTTTTTTGGAATTGCTCGAGTTATTTTCCTGGAGTTGCTGTATGCGTT
>NMUG010000329.1:0-23651 GCA_002855965.1 Monotropa hypopitys
GGCTCTCGGGAGGGGCATCCCCTGGCGCGTCGGCAGCCCTGGCCTGCATAGGAACACCCTCAGCGGCCGTCTCTGCCGATTCCTGCATTAACGCCGTCGGGACCTCCATCTCATCAAAATACTCTAGAACGGTCATCCGCCTCTAGGTAGGGGATCATGCGACCAGCTCTGTCCTTGCTTTCCTCTTCCTCCTGGATTTTCGGTCCTCCAGGAAACTGTTGTACGTCAGTTCGTACCCCATGAGGGTAGGTGCATCTATGTCTTCACATCTTACCAGGACTGCAATCCGGGCAGGCGATGCCATGGTCCTTAAATGTTTGGATATCGCCGACACATCTGTACAAATAAGAGCGGGATTAAAACAGCAACAGATATGGGAAAGCCAAAGGATAGAGTGACGGACACTTACCAGGACTTTCTTCGATAGTCGGAACAGGGCATCGGTGTTCCTCGTCCGGACCAAAATTATACTCGCCGAAGACCTAGAGGTGAATATTCCCCCACTTTTCTAAGTCTGGCAGTCTCATGAAAACATCTCCGTATGGCTTTCGAGGAGTAAAAAAGTACCGACCAGAAGAGTGGTTGCGAGACAGTGAGAACAGACCTATTAGGTCCGGCAAAATGAACTCCAGACCATGCCTGGCGTTCATAACTCGGATGCAGCTTACAGTCCGGTAGCAATTCACCGACAGCTGATTTGGTGCAAGTTGAAATGCGTGTAACAACTCCCGGAGGAACGGAGAAAAAGGGAATTTCAAGTGCCCTTCGGTCATGGCCATCATGGGCACAATGATATGGTCCCCCGAATATGTAACCAACGACCCAACCTCCGCACATGTCACTGAATCCAGAATCTTATACTGGCGGGAGAACTCCTTAAACTCAGCAATTCCTCCCCGAAAGTAGCAAAGGTACGGACAAGGCCAGTCTCCGGGCCACCTTCTTCGCCCTCCTAGTGCTCTATTTTTCCGGCCTCCCAAAGCCACATATGTGAGTTCATTCTCATCTGAGAAGTGCCGAACAATGTTAGCCCGACCTCCAATTGGGGGCTGCCTCGAGGACGATGCCTCGGGTGTGATGACTGCGGCCGGTGACGACATCTTCGAGCTAATTTCAGGGGTCAACTCTCTTGGAGTCAGCCGAAACAGAGGTTCGAATTCAGAATGCGACGGAGCAGAAACCAACTCAATTACCTCGGCCATGTTAGCCGAATGAGAGTAATCGCCGAAGGAATTGGAGCTCTTCGGAGGGTCCTTGAGTGCAAAGTAAGTTCCGGAGATTCTTCCACTCAAGCCTATTTATAGGTTCCCTCAGGTACGAAACACAGCTGTCAAACATTAATTATTTTTGCACCTATACCGAGGCGGTTCATTTGACCGGTGAATCGGAGCTTGACACGTGGCGGCCCCTGACATTCGCGTCTAATTATTGTCCTGACGTTTGTCAGGTGACGTCACAGATGACGCCGAAGAAAACTTTGATGAAAACCGCTCCCCCGAAGCATGGCATCTGGTGAATTAATATCAATCTTTTCCAAAATTTTGGGAAAGATTGAGGGGCTATTGTGGTGACGGGACCTATGCCCTTAGAGAAAACCTATCATAAATGCATCGGCCCCTTATTTCCGGCGCAGGGACTGTTTGGACCGGAGGGCTCGTAATGCCACCGACCGACAATGCCCGGACAGCGATCCCTCGGCAACTCCCTTTGTTACTCGAGACCCACCTCTGAATGGATCCGTCACCATCGTGGGGTATCCGCCCCGAAACCCCGCCCGTACGACCTGACCCGGTCCATCAACCGTCCCGGCCCACCAAAGGGCCCACGGCGTGTGGCCCATGCAATATTCTTGAGCCCCAAGACACCATCCCTCTATAAATACCCTCTATGGGGTACTATTCAAGGGATCCAGAATCTGATACCCGACCCAGCATCCGAAGAACTAGCATTCGGCAGAAACCGGCTACCACACATAAGAAAGTGAAGTTCATGGGATTTCTTTTTGTTTTATGTGCGTGTTTGTTTGAGTGCGGGTAAGTGAGATAGACCTTGTGAACCCTTTTTTCCGCACGACTTCAATCTCGTAAAAACCTTCAACGAGCTTGGGATAATCAGTCTCCCCAACATCAAACCAAGGTTACAATACCACTTAAATGCATACATACCCTTCTTTGTCGTTGTTTGTTATACTTATCATATTCATCGTCGTCACCGTCTTCATCAACCGTCATCGTCATGCCCATTGTTTTCCACTGCAAAAACATGAGAAAAATTACAAAGATTGCCCAAAAATTACAAAGTTCGTACTCGTTGAAATGGCGAGTACATAAACCCATTTTTTCAAAAATCAAAAATCAATTTTCAAAAATTAGAAACCCATTAGATTCAGATTCTCTACGGAAGGAATACAGAAACCCCGGTTGTCTAGAAAACACATTTCAGACACATACATAAATGGACTGTAAATCCAGGATTGTGTTTGAGCACATTTTAGACCCATGCAAATTTGGACCTTAGTGAAAATCTAGGGTTGTGTAACTATGTTTGAGCCCATCTGAAGAACAGATAGTGAAATGTGGAGTGACTGTTTGTGGAAAGACTGCCTAAAATGATGGCACTGAAAGACCGCCTGAGAAGATGGAACGATGAATGGCGATAACAATACATTGATAGAAAGAAAATTAACGGAAACAAAATCTTACAATAAGTCGATCGAAAGCGAATTTATCGCCGTGAACGTTCATGCTTCAAAGGTTTGAAATGGGGCGGTGAGGGTCGTTCGTCGTCGTCGGAGTCGCCATTTACAGCGAGGGTTTTGTGTCGATTTTGTTGCCTCTTGCCAGAGACCTCACGTCGTTCCCGCTCTTGTCACCTCCAGTCAGAGACCCCATATAACACTCCTAAATTTTGAGACATATTTTTTTAGAAGTGTTAAATGTAGGTAACGAGTATCCAAACAAAAATGGTAAAGAGCTATCTACCACACTCACACAGGCTACCCATTATACTACTTATTACATTACATGCTTGCTTTGAATGAAATAAAGAAAAAGAGGAAAAAATGGTTTTATAACAGAACCCTGTACAACAGCGCCCCAAATAAAATAGAAAGACCAATAGGATATCATAAATTTATTCTTTACAAGGCGGCCAACAGAAAAGAAAGGAAAGTACAGAACTGAAAAAAAAGCAACCTATCACTACAGTCCACTATAGTCACCGCAGCCTGTGAATGGTCCAACTGCTCCAAGTAAAGTGCAAGAGACCCTACAAAAGTACAGGGTCAGGCACCACTGCCTGGTAGAGATAATCTATCTCCTACTGTCTATAATATTGGGTACAAGTGTATGACAGTGCAAGGAATGTAAACTATACAATGCAATGGATCATATTATATTTAAAACATTTCCTTTTCTTTCAAAGTTCCACATTTGACTCATCGTAGAGAAAACTAGTAAACCATTGTGTCTGACCAAGACTCGAAAGAGAAGGAGTACTCGTAACTGATCTTTTCCAAAAGAAACTGCCAAGACAAGGCCAACAGGGAATTGTGTCAAGTGTCGACCCACACTAAGTAAAAGATTCGTTTTCCGTTATATAAACGTGTTCCAATTCCATTTTTAATTCCAACTGTCACGTGTATTCCATATCCGTGCCTTCTAGTAGGAGCAATGCAAGTATCAATCAACAATCCATAGAGTTCGGCTAGTTCCGCATCAGGGCTCGTCAACCCCTTATCGTGTCGTTCCTGTCTTCCCCGACCCACCTGGAAGGTCTAGTCAAACCTCCATTATGCAATGTCGTGTGCCACTCCAAACAGTGACCCAAGGTAAGCAACCCGAATCATAGCCACTCATCAGTATCAAATCCTCGTATAGAGTAAACAGTTTCCTCGTAAAGAGTCAAGTGCCACATTTATCATTTCGTTCAATCATTCTATGTGACCTAGGGCAACAACCTCCTAGTCGACGTATCAACCAAAAAATGTGAATTTCCTTCTATTCTTATCAAAACATCCCATTCATTTCCAAACGTGTCATTCGTTCACAAATCATTCCATTATTTCCGAAACACTTACGTTTATTTACAAAGCATTCCATTTGTTCGATTCATTGCAAAAAACGTGTCAAAATACCATTTGACCCACCAACTCTCCGAGAATGTCCAAAATAACCCAATATCCCCAATTTGATTTCATAAAATGACAACGACAGATTTTTAACAAGAATTGGGGTTTTTCACAACCGAATTCGAAATCGAACAACCAACGTCCTAGGGAAAACGTAACATCCTTAAACAAAACTCAACGCGACCAGTTTAAGTGAACAACAACGCTTTAACACCAATTTTAAGAATATACAAAACTCGATGGAATTTCATAAAATGAACGAGAAGGAAGTAACAGCGCCAATAGTACAAACGAGAGGGATAGAAAACTCTACCTCAATTGGAGTTTCTATGACAATCGCCGACAAGAGATTCGTTAGAAATTTCGGCATCAACCTGTCCAAAATAGGAGAACCGTACTAAGGCAACAACAAAGAAGGAACTCAACCTCACACCTCCTACAGACATAAATTACCGATTTCGACTGAATGACAATTAAATAGGGAACGAGATATACCTGTCGACGCGACCACTAGCGGTGGTCAAGGCCCTAACAGTCGCGCGTCACTGATTATCGCCGCTCGCTCGGGCTGGCACCTACAGAACCCAACAAACAGTCACTGACGAACGACAAACGATTCACAACACTGAAAAGATTGAAACAGAAGCTTACCCACTGATGCGATGCTCGATCGTCGCGCACCACTGCTTGTCCACCCTTCACTATACCTCGCTGAAGTCGCGAACCACAAGCTCAAGCTCGGATCACCGTCATCGCGCAAACACCACCCGTGATGCTGCCCGCACACCACTGCAGCCGTCTCCGCACTCGTCACCACCACACCATTCTCACACTGCTACACCACTACACCACGCCACTGTCTGCACCACCCAAAACCACCGACCCACCACAACCCCATGCCGCCACAATTGCCGCCACCACTGCCGCCACCACCACACACGGCTGATGGGTATGTGTGGAGGAGGGGAGGAGGGAGAGAAGGCACAGGAGAGGGAGAGAAGGCGCAGGAGAGAGAGAGAGAGAGAGATCTCGGTGAGGGAGAGAGAATCGAGAGTGAGGGGGAGAGGAGGGAGAGCTGTCGGGGAAGAGGGGGGAGAGGGGCTGCCTGCCGTAAAGAGGGAGGAGGGAGGGAGAAGCCGAGATGGATAGGGAGGGAGGAGGGGTATGGGGTGTTGGCGCAACCCCTTAGGGTTCTCTCGGTTCAGGACATTTTTCGGGGAAGAAGGGGATACGGGGGTCCTAACTCCCCCTGTATCTAATTGTGTAACCCTTTTTTTTGAATTTTAATTTTAATTTATTACTTTAATTGATTTAAATGAAATTAAACAACCCACGATACTTTCGAACAACCCCCGACAACCGAGATGCGACCCGAACTCCACCACGATGACTTGCCCGCACTCAAAACACAAAACCTCACAAACCAAGACTGGCCTCACTCTGACAGAATCGGTAGAATAAAATATGAGTCGCGAGGAACTGAACGACAATCAAATTAAATCCTAAAAAAGATTTAATTAATTTTTATCAACGAATGGAAAATTGCTAAATTTTTCGGAGTGTGACACACCACACCTGAGAGACATATGATACATGGATTACGGGTAATGTTCATCTCACATTCCATATGCAAGTAAAACTTTCATGTTAAAACAGACAATGTGAACTTGCAAATACATGACTCAAAGTTGGTGATTTCCATGAATGAACAATGGGACTCAAAAACCATACCTCTGAACTCTTTCCAAGCATTAACAAATTCTAAAACTTACAGATACACTTGTTCTGTTTTTAACCAGAATCTTGGAGCAAGAAATTGATAAAGCCCTACCCGATTAAATGGAGAAAGAAAATCCAAAGAGCACAATCAAAAGAGAAGCATACACATTCCTGATGTTCTCCAATCCAAAGAGAACAGTCAAAATAGTGCACTCAAGGTGGTGTTCTCCAATAACGAAGGCTTCACATGAGTCACTATACCTCGCTAAAACCCACGAATCACCAAAACCCATGAATATTTAAGAAAAAATTTCTCAAAAAAAATCAATGAAGGTATGATCATAATGAGCATTAAATTAAAAAAATCTATATAATATCACACCAAAACTCACGAATCACTGTACCTCGCTACATCAGATTGTCGATCCTGCATTGCGACAACAAAAATGTTACAAATCAATTAGTTACAACCAAATCATAAATGTACCACATCATAATAGAAAAACTGCCAGACTCGTTGGGAGATGGGCGATAATAGAAAAACTCATGAAAAATTGAAGATCGATGACCACGTAGGACCAATGAATGTCGATTTATCTTCAAGATGCTTCTTGGACGGCATCAGTGCTGAACGATTTAACATTTCATCAAAACCCAGAAATCACAATTTATTATAAGAAAAAACAACACGAAAACACGATGAAATCTTACCTCATTTGGTCGGAAGAGGACTGTGAGGGTAAAGACGGCTCTCTCGTCATATAGTCTGTCGTGAATTGGTTTTTAAGCACAAAAATGAGAGAAAAAAGATGTTGCACAACTCCTAAAATGGCTCTCTCTCCGCCATAATAAGGCATGTCAATTACATCGTTGTCGATTGTGCCACTGTTGATGAAGAAGAGAGATGATATCTGCTATTAAAACCTTGAACACTGATTATTTCTCGTTCCAGACTACATCGGAACAATCAAAATCCAAATCAACAATTAACAATTTACACATATACCTGAAGTCTGTCGTGAACTGGTTTTTAAGCAGGCAGTTATGGGATAATGGACTGTATGCATAAGTGCCCTCAGAGTCACAGGCGGTGAAAGAGGGAGAAAGAAATTAGGGTTGGGGGTTGTGAGAGGGCGGTGGCGTACGTGATCGGAATCTGTCATGAACTATTTTTTCTCGATAACCTCCGGCGCCACGTATGTTGTACCTGAAGAATGCATGACCACTCTATGCTCTTAGGTGTTCCTTTTCAGCCATAGCCATTGCTTGAAAGGTAGGATCGAAGCCTTCGATGCAAGATGGGGATGTTTAGGTAGGATCTAAGCCTTCGAGGTCATCTGCATGTTCTCTCTCTCTCTGTGTGTGTGTGTTTGAAAGGTATATTGTGTGTGGATTGTGGTTGAGGTCGTCGTATTGGGTGTATTGAGAGAAGAATGTCGTGAGGGAGAAAAGATCGAGAGGTTTTTGAAATGGAAGCAAATGATCTGTACTCTGTCGTGATGGAGAGAAGATCAAGAGGTTTCATCCTTGGGTAGTTTGGGTGGTGGATGGTTTGGGAAATGTAATAGACATGAAGGTTTGGGCGGTGGATAGTTTGGGAAATGCGACAGTATTGTTTGGTGTGTAAATGTTTAGGGTAGGGGTCGATTCAGGGATAGTATACGTGTTTAATTGTATGACTAGGACAAAATTGTATGTCCGGGATATAAATGTATATGACTGGGACATAAGGTGGGCAGGAAAGTTTTGTGGATTCAAATAACGTCCTGATTTGTATAATATATATATATATATATGATTTTGACAATTGAGGGTGAAAATTTTCGGATTGCGACATCTCAATATTCTAAAATTCCATCGTTTGTCTATTATTGATCGTTAATGAATTTTCTGATTAATTAATTAAACTATGCATGCGTAGGAAAAATAAAACAAACATGAATCAAAAAGCATAACATCATGATATACATGCAAAATCCCTAAATGAGTAAAAGCCACGGGAAGAAATTAAGTACTATTGGTGGTTAAAAGATAACTCGCGATAGTAAGATTCCACTTAATGTCTCTAAGTTAACCTTGTTGAATTTACGTACATCGTTTCAGTACTTGATCGATGTTGCCGTGACTCCACACGCCTTCTGGTTTGTTGAAAAGCTTCAACTCTGAACTTCTTTGAAGTTGACGAAGAACACTTCTTGGATGTTCTAGCAATCCATATGAATTTGAAAGCAAAACTCTAATCTTGGGTGTTTAATCTCTAAAATATTCTCACCAAAAATAACGCTCAGGAGAACATAGAATAATTTCAATATTTTCTCTATATATATGCCTTTAAATGCTCTATACCATGTATTTTCTTAACAATTTATCCACTTGAAATATAAAGAAATTTGCGCAAAAACTTATTCTTCGTAGCAAACCCTAATAGTTGCCACAAATGTCGCTCGAGTGAATTTTATAACTTGCTCGAGCGAGTTGTTTTGCTCGACATCTGCTCGAGCAAATTTTCTCGCTCGACTCCAGCGATTTAGCTCCTTGTCATTGCTAATTTTGCCCAATCTCTTTTCAACTTTGCTTGAGCGAATTTTGAACGAACTGAACACTTCCTTAATGTATGTTTAAAGCTTCCAATGATGTATATTCATACTCTCTTCAATCCCAATCAAATCATTGACTATATCAAAGACTCAAAATAACGAAAATAATAGATATTACATGACCGCTTGATTTTCTTTTCACTTTCTTAAATAGACGCTTCTATAATTAAAGATTACAACTCAATTAATTATATTTTTTCAATCATGAAATTGTCAACTAAACTGAAAAACCAACCTTATGAATTTTGGACCTTACAATCTCACCATTTGACATTTTCAAGATAAAATATATACAAAGATAACTTTGGGCTAAAACAACCTTTTCTCTCCCCTTTGGATGAGTGAATATTTAGATGATCTTGTAAAGTATAACTCAACATTCAAATACATTAGGAAATAAATAACCTTTTCTTCTCCTTTTGTCATAAAATAACAAAGGAAAGTGAAATTTGTAAATAAGTACAAATAGAAAGTGGTTGTCTACTCGTCCCATTATATTGATTTAATTTAATTATTTTTAAATAAAAATTGAATTAGATTGTGGGAAAGGTTATTAAGGAAATGAATATGATAAGTAATATTTTTATTGAGGATAATCAAGTTTATGGGCTAATTAGTGAAGAGTGTGCAAGTATAGGGTGTGGTAGTGTAATCTAGAGGGGCATTATGGTTAAACATGATTTCTATGAAGGGCATTATGGTCATTTGGCATAATATCGGAATTTTGGTGGTTCTTTATCCCTATGTCTATCTTGTCAATGGTTGTATTTTGAGGAAGAGGAAGATGGTAAGAGAGGAGAGATCTTGGAAGTTTTGGCTTGAAGATTTGTGGGGATCCTTGTCAAGCCTTTTTATCATCAGGTAAGTCCTCTCTTCTGATTATCTTGTTAATATTTTCGTATGAAATCTGTCATGCCCTGTCCCGGAAATGACGACATAAGGTTGCCCAACTACGGTATCCCAACTAAACATTGCACATAAGAACACTAGTTATCCTTATGCATATCCTTATGTATATCCATAATCAGAAATAAACTACACAAATGGCAGAAGACTATAATTAAATACTCGGAATAATATCCCAAGGTAATAAACCAAGTACCACCAGACCATCATAACAAGATCTATAAAGAGCACACACAAGTAGTGCCCAAGCCTATCCAACAACTACATAGCCATAATCTCACAACTACCAACTAAAACAACTAAAAAGATAGAAATAAGTAACAACTCCACAGAGGAGTGTGACTCTCAAGACTCTACCCTAGAGGAGCACCTCGATCTGGCGTGTAGTGAACCCGCTAATCCTCCAAATCTAAATATAAATTGCATACAGAAAATAGCAAAGAATATCCAGGAATATGTTAGATACAATGAACAGTATATACAAATCTAAGTGCAAAAACAACTAATGTATCACGTAGGTTTGAAAGGCCTATAATGTGTGTCATACAATTTGCCCGAAGTGAATAAATTCTCGTGTCACATTTAGAGGGTTAATTCCATTTAATTTTCCCTTGGTATAACTATTACCATTTTGACGGTTAGATCCCAACGTTTACCCAACCACATACTGTTGGATCCCCAGCCACATCCCCGCCTTGCAAGAATGTCTGCATTGCAAAGGACATGATAACACATTCATAATATTTTATTTGATATGATGGTTAGGTCACAATGTTCACCCGACCAACACCCGTTAGATCCCCAACCACAGCCCCATCGATCACTTATATTCCATTTCTTTAGCATGTATTCCATCATGTATTCACTTTTCATCTTTTTTACTATGCTTGATTGCATGTCACTATCCTTAACACATTTATCATGAATGTCATTTGATAAAATCACATAGTAAGTAAACACGCCTTCATGTAAGTCCCTATAGGGTCAATCACCACAAGTAAAAAACATGCTTCTCCACATAAGTTCAAGCAAGGAAACACGTAAGCAAGATAACCAATTAGCCACATAAGCACTTAAGGGATGAAATATACTAAAAATGTATCTATCATACTCACCAAAGTGTGTGAATTCCACTAGCATGTCTAATTCGGTGTTGTCGAAGAACCCGACTCCTCACCTGTTCCAACTTTACTAAGTTAGAACGATATACTTCTTAAATTATGAAATTAATAGCTAAGGATTATTTGAAATTGATTCTTACTCATTAATACTTTTAAAAGATCTTAAAACCTTAGCTCCTCAAACCAATCCCGAAACCATACCTCAACACCCAAAATATTTCTGGAAATGGCCCGAAGACCGGTCTCCATAGGTATGGGAGACCAACACCTCCTACCCAGAAAAGCCCACTAACCAAACAGGGACCGATCCCCAATGGCAAGGGAGACCGGTACCCAAAGAACAGAAGATCCAACTATTGACAGGGGATCGGTCCCCGACAGTAAGAGAGACCGGTACCTCCTAGGAAGTTTCTGCCTCTAGGAGATTTTGTTCGAAAAAAACTTCTCTCAATCCATCTCAAACACGATTTGATATCTAACAACTCGAAAACCTCACACACTAATGACAACCACCAACATATATGATCATTATACTCAAATAAGGGATCCTATAGACATCAAAAATTCTATAGATCTATGTTTTTATTGATTTTTCTCTAGAATTCATTAAGAACCTTAATCCTTCATAAACCACAGATTTTCTCTATAGTTCCTATAAAATAAACAACCAAAGAGATAAGAGAATATTACCTTGATGGTGTTTCCTTTGCAAGAACTTGATGGAAATCTAAGATCTCCGAACAATTCTCTCCAACTAGCTTCCCTCTCTCCATATCTCTCTAACTTCCAAATGATACAAGTGTAAATGATAGGATTAGACTAGGGTTACCCCCCTCAAATCAAGTTTTTACAATAAAAGACCAAAATACCCTTTGTTAAAACACTTATTTATCTAATTAACACTGCTATTTACATTATAAACCTCTATATTAGTTTGTATCCCACAAATTACACATTGAACATGAAATTATGCTACTAAACCTCCCTTATCGAACTAATTCGTTTATTCTTTAAATAATTAAATTAAATATGAAATGAGACAGGTGTGACAACTCATCCCTCATTTGAAAATTTTGTCCTCGAAATTAATAGAAATACCTGAAACAAAGAGTTGTGGATACTTTGAGTTAGTCGCATCCTCACCCTCCCAAGTGGCCTCCTCGATGCCATGATTCTTCCAAATCACTTTCACCCACGGAATAGACTTGTAGTGCAAAACTTGCTCCTTCCTATCAACAATCTTCAAGGGTTCTTCCGAATAATATAGATCTCCACGAATTTTCAATACTTCCGCTTTCAATACACGAGAAGGATCTCCAATATACTTGCGAAGCGTGGATACGTGAAAAATATCATGCAATCTAGACAACTCCTTCGGAAGCACAAAATGGTAAGCAATAAATCCCACTTTTTCCACAATTTCATATGGCCCGACATACCTTGGAGCTAAATTTCACTTTCCCTTAAAAAGTATAACACCCTTCCATGGAGAAATGTGAAGGAACACATTGTCTCCAACCGCAAACTCCAACTCACATCTACGGTTATCGGCATACCTTTTCTACCGACTTTGAGAAATTTTAAATTTTTTTGAATAAATTTTACACCCTCTGATGACTGCTGAATCAACTCTGGACCCAACAAGTATCGTTCTCCTACCTCACTCCAACAAATCGGTGTACAACAATGCCTCCCATACAAAGCCTCGTAAGGTGCCATACTGATGCTACTCTGATAACTATTGTTGTATATGAACTCCACCTAAGGTAGATAATCATCCCAAGTACCCTAAATATCAAGACCATAACATATCCTCTAATATCTGAATAGTCCTGTCCGACTAACCATCCATTTGAGGATGAAAAATCATATTGAACTTCAAAGAAATCCCCAAAGCATGCTGCAAACTATGCCAAAATCGGGATGTGAACTTGGGATCCCTATCATTGGCGATAGACACTAGAGTCTCATGAAGTCTAACACTCTCTGCAATATATAATTTGGCATACCTCTCTATGGAATATGTAACCCTTACCGGCAAAAAGTGAGCTGACTTGGTCAAACGATCAACCACCACCCAAATAGAGTCAAATCCTCTACTACACTGAGGTAAACCAACAACGAAATCCATGGTCACATGCTCCCACTTCCATTCGGGTATAGGAAGGTTTTGAAGCAAACCCGTCGGTCGTTGATGTTCTACCTTAACCTGTTGGCAAGTCAAATACTTAGCCACAAATTCCGCAATATCTATTTTCATACTCTTCCACCAAAAGTTTTCACGAAGGTTCCTATACAATTTGTTGCCACTCAGATGCATGGCATATGCCGAGCTATGTGCTTCGTCCAAAATTTCTCACCTCAATTCAAGATCACATGGAACAAACATTCTAGAACCAAAGAGCAACATACCATCCTCTCTAACTTTATAATCACATTCCTCGCCATCATTTACTTATTGTTTCGTTTTCCTCAAAAGCTCATCTAACTATTGTCCCTCTCTAATATGATCCACAAACATAGGACGTACAGAAAATCGATCTACCAAAACATCTCCTTCCCCAAAATCAAACTCGGTGTTCAATTTTTTCACATCACAAAAATTTTTAATCCTAGCACATCGGACACAAGGAAGACTCCTGTTGACTTTTGACTCAAGGCATTGTCCACAACATTGGCCTTCCACGGATGGTAGTGAATAGAACAATCATAATCCTTAATGAGTTCCATCCACCTCTGTTGCCTCAAATTCCACTCCTTTTGGGTAATCAAATATTTGAGACTTTGGTGATCCATGTAGATTTCACACGTAACCCCATACAAATAATGATGCCACTGCTTAAGTGCAAACAACTCCTAATTCCAAATCATGGGTAGTGTAATTCAACTCATTCGGTTTCAACTGACGAGCATCAATACACAATCCAACCAACGCAAAGACTCATCACTTTAAATAAACCATATCGTTGGTGCCATCTGGAACTGACAAAACTGGTGCTGACACTAACTTTTCTTTCAAACCCTGAAAACTAGTTTCACACTCCTCATACCATACAAACTTCACATTCTTTCGTAATAATTTTGTCATCATCAACGCAATAGAAGAATATCTCCGAATGAACCGACAATAATACCCAGATAAACTAGAAAAACTCTAAATCTTGGACACATTGGTTGGTCTCTCACAACTCACCACTGCCTCTATATTTTTAGGATCAACCCAAATACCATCACTAGAAATAACATGACCCAAGAACACTACACTCCTTAGCCAAAATTCACATTTACTAAATTTCCCAAACAAGTGTTTTTTTCCTCAAGGTCTAAACCACAAATCCTCAAATGACTTTCATGTTCCTCCTCACTCTGGAAATACACCAAAAATGTCACCTATGAATACCACCACAAAATAATCTAATTAGGGTTGGAAAACCCAATTCATGAGATCTATAAACATTGTCAGAGTATTGGTAAGCCCAAATGGCATAACCAAAATCTCAAAGTGACCATATCTAGTACCAAACATTGACTTAGTCACATCACTATCCTTTATTTTAATTGATAGTACCCCAACCTCAAATCAATCTTCGAAAATATCGCTACCTTTGTAACTGATCAAACAAATCATCAATCCTGGGCAAGGGGTACTTATTCCTTACTATCACCTTATTTAATTGACGATAGTCTATACACATTCTCATAGACTCATCCTTCGTTTTAACAAACAACACAGGTGCACCTGAAGGAGACATGCTAGACTGAATAAATCCCTTGTCTAAATATTCTTTCAAGTGAACCTTTAATTCACATAACTCCACAGGATCCATCTTATATAGTGCAATCGAAATAGGACCCGTCCCTGGTACTAACTCAATAGTAAATTCAATTTCTCTATCCGGCACAACCCCGATAAATCTTTAGGAAAGACATCCTCAAAGCCTATAACCACAAGAATATCGGTAACACACGATTCTATTTTTTGTGTATCTATGACATAAGCCAAATACCTATGACAACCCTAGCTCAACAAAGATCTAGAGCGAACACTAGATATAAGACAAGGTTTACCCACAACTTTCTCACCACAAATCTTCAACTCTTTCTCACCAAGAATCTTAAACAATAATTATTTAATAATACAGTCAATAATAGCATGGTGGGACGCTAAGAAATCCATCCCCAAAATGACATCAAAATCCGGCATCATCAAAGGCACCAAGTCTACGAAAATAGGCATCCCACTAACTATAAACTCACACCCCAGATACACATGTGTCAAGAATAACAGTTTTGCCCACGGGTGTAGAGATAGCCAAGGCACAAGGCAAAGTAATAAATAGTTTATCTAACATACAACTAAAAGTGACTGACACAAAGGAATGGGTAGTATCGAAATCAAGCAACACACACATGATGTCCAGCAATAAGGAAAATACACGTCACCACATATGGAGCTGCATGTTCCCATGCAGAGTGAATGCAAAGACTCTATCGGGAACTACATTGACACCCGTACCTCTAGCCACACTACCTGGTGCACTACCCACTGATGAAGTTGCAGGATGCCGCAACATAGTATATTGAGGAGACTTGTGCCCGAGTTCTCCAAAAGTAAAACATTTAATCCCATGTGACTCATAATTCCACTATGGACAATTTTTAATCATATTATCATCTCTACGACATTTATAACATCGACGAGCCACTCCCAGTCCGCTAGCCATAGTCTGTTGATGTAACTGTTCAGAAATTTATATTCTTTTTCCTTGTTTATTCTTGACAACTTATAGATTTTGTCATATATTCCTTGAATTATATCTCGGATTTATGGAGCTTCGGGTCTTCCCGAGACACGTATTTGAGTTATACGAGGTTTAGGAGGTTCGAAAAAGCATTCGGTAGTGTCTATTGACATTTGGGGTATTGCCATGTCTAGTAAAACCATATTTCAATATGTGTAACCATCCCTTCCCCTCTCTATTTCGATATGAGGCTCACTTCCTTCCCCTCTCTTGCCTTGCATTTCGATATACAGGCATCCTTTACTCTTCTGTATATCGAAATGCAGGCATTTCGATATGCCCAGTCGCACTTACATTTCGATATGCAAGTGCACTGCCCACTTCCCTTGACCGTATTTTGATATACACCTGGGGTGTATATCGAAATGCAAGCATATTGATCGACCCCCCTTCACTCTGCATTTCGATATGCAAGAGTGCATATCGAAATGCACATGTGTTCTTCTTAGCAGACCTTCTACATATTGATATACACAGTGGTGTATATTGATATGTAACCCATTAAAGGTATATTCAGGAATGAGTTTTGGGACACATCTATATACCCTCTCCACTCAACCCTAACACTATTACACTCACAACACACACTCACTCAACCGTATGCCCCTTCCCCTCTCTCTCTAGCCGAAACTCCATCTCTCTCTCTCTCTCTCTTCTCTCATCTCCAACTCCAAATCCATGGGGATTTGGAGGAAACCTTCTTTACAACCGACATTCTACGCATCATTCTCTACACATCCATGGACATGGATTGTTCAATGGAGAAAAACCCTCACCTAGGGAATCGTGGATCTTCATTTGACGTAGGGTTTCTATACCTTATGTATTTATTATTGGTCTTCTCTCTTCCCCCTCAAACTTTTCTAAGAGATATGTTGTGTTCCACAAATTTAGAGTTGCGGGTTGTATAAACCCTTAAATTGCTTGAGTGTATGGGTTTATATGTATCTCATTTGGTTCCCCACGAACTTAATTTCTAGATCCCTTGGTCATTTTGGAAAACCCCTAATTTTTATAAAAACCCTAGATTTTCCTAAAGTGTTAAATAATTGGGTATGATGTTGATTTATTTATTGGTATTGTGTTAGTGGGATCTAGCAAGTGTTTTGACACATTGAAATCTCTAATTGAAACATTGTTCATAAAACTCATGTTTTTGGTCAAGTCATAAGGTTAAAAGGTGTTTTCCCTAATCTAGTCGAATTGAGATTAAAATGACATAATTGAATAAGTGGCCTAAAAACATGAGAGATTATCTGGGTTGGCTACATTTATATGGGAAATCGTTACCCAAGATTTTGATCCCTGGGTGGATGATTTGCACTCACGACATTGCACAATGGGGGCTTGACTAGGCCTTCTCGACGTGTCGGGTAATACGAGAAATTTATACGGTTAGCTTAGTTGACGGGCTACTAGCATGGAAATAGCTAAAACCTAATAACTCTTTGATATTGATATTGTTGGTCCCTTGAACTCATCAAGGTTGGCAGTTTATACTCCAATGATTTGTCAATGTGTAGAAAATGTTCAATTGTAAACTAATCTCCTTGATTCTTGTCAAGTTGAGCATTTTGGAAGAATTTGGTAACTTGCTAGCTTCATCTCCTTTGATTAGTCAAAGTTGAGTCTTTTGGATAATAATCACATTTGGGTCTTGAGTCTAAATAGTCGTAATATGAGTCAAATGGTATTGAAATTCAAAAGAGATCCTTATGCATGCATATATTTATATTCCTTGCCTTAGCACATGTGTATCCCAATTTTAGAGACATTGAGATATAGATTTCTCTACTGGGCATGTGTGTGCATGGAGTGTTTGTATGCATTGCATGGGATCTCTGAACATAAAACAAATAATATAAAATTTTAATAACTCAACAAATGATTTCGGGACCCTTCATATTGATTCATCAACTAGGAATACTAGATTCCTTGTTGATCCTCTTAAAGTTGACCTCATCATTGTTTATTTTGAGATTTGGTTCCATCCTTGTTGTTGTCATTACAGTTGTTTAAATCGTTCCCTCGGTAGTGAGAAGTGGATTTTATGGTTATCGGATGATCTGACATCCCCTTTTGCCCTCTTAATTGAGGATGATGGTTCATCGTGTAGTCTTGTGATTGACCTTTAGGTCCTCTCTACGACTTTGATACACTCCTTGTTTGATACTCCTTGTAGAGTAATGACACCTCTCGTGATGTCGACCACTTGGGTATTGCCGCTACGTGACGTATGAGTTGATTGCCTCCTTGAAGTTGAGGCTTGATCCTTGCCCTTCTCTTTTGGGATGTGGATCACTCAACAGTCTTGTTGGTACTCATCATCCTTGGGGTCGATTCTTTTTCCCCTGAGTGTATTTTCTCTAGTGTTTAGCCATTGGGCTTGAATTGAGTTTTGCTAGTCGAGTTGAGAGTGGTGATCAATGCTAGGTTGGATTGTATTGGGTAACCTAGTGTGAGTTGTACCCCTAGTTTGGAAGGTGGTTTATTGTGGTTAGGCTGAGTCGTGACTATAGCTCATGCTTGGATAGTGCTCCAGTTAGTGGATCTTCTTTGTGGTGGTGTTCCAAGTTAGCGGGTATGGTTGAGATGTGATTGATGATAGTGGTGGCCCGTCCTTTTTCAGTTGTTAGAGTTGCCCTTGGAGCATAGTTTGGAGTTGTTTGAGGATTCTTCTCGGAAGCATCTATGGCTTATGCCTTAGTCATTTCATTTGGGATTTAGGAATTTTTTGGGAATGTAGTCGAAGTAAATTAGGATGTTTGATGTGCTTGAGGATAATGATGAGTGTAGTGCTTGATGATAGTGAAATATCATTGGTTGAGTAAGGTTGAGAAAATGAATTAAAGTAATTCTTCTATAGCCCATTGGTATCCTGAAAGTGGTAAAGGGTTGAATTGATGACATGAGGCAGTTCAAAACATTTTGGTGAAAGTATGAGTTGTGGTATACCATCGTTGTGAGTTGAGTTGTGTTGGATGGTCTAGAGATTAGACTTGTGTCTAAACCACCCTGGTGTTCTGACCTATGATGTTTCATCTTGGCAAATCCTATTTTGGTCAGTTATGGAATTGGGGCCTTGTTCTATTTCTACCTTTAGGTTCTGGTGCGAGGTTTATAGGGCCGAAGCCTTCCCCATGAAAGTGATGAATAAGCACAAGATGAAAAGATCAGGATGTAACAGTTTGATGAAATAATATGTGAGGTTCTTAGGCTGTAGATGGATGAAGGACGGGTCATCATGTATAATCTTTTTATATATATAACTTAATCTGGAATGCCATGTTATGCCAAAAATGGAGTTGGTTAGATTCTTGAGGTGTTTAAATTGGTGATGGGTGTTGATGGGATCTTGTAGACCCTCTAGGCCATTCCTATGTTGGTGATAGCTTGAGGTTTTGATGAAGATAAGATTGGTGTTGCTTAATGACTCAGATATTTGGATGTGAGCTGTGGTTTGGGTTAGTAATCCGGAGTAAGGATGTCTGTTTGGTTTGTTTGTGTTTTGGGTGATAGAGGTTTAGCCGAGTTAGTCTTTGAGGGTAAGTACCCAGTTCATAGACATTGAGAAATTGGCACATTGGTGTGCATGAGAGTCGTTTCATTTCTATCCTTGACCATGTAGGTCATGGAACATCATTGGTCGCATGCTATTATTAGTGTGCCTATCCTTAACGCATCTATAGATGTTTGGATGGGTGAGTGGAAGCCATCCTTTAGCTGTTTCTCATCTCTTCCACTTCTGTGAATCGATATAAGCGAAATGCACCTTCTATCCATCTCTGAGTGGAAGGTTAAAAGTATGCATTCATTCCTTATCCCAATCGGTGTTAGGATACCTGATTTCTGGGTGATATGTAAGTCTTATGTTCATCCTTTAGTCGTTCTTCGTCTTTGTTATCCCTACGGGTTTGTGTAAGTGGACGATGGTGTCGACCTATCCTTGATGGGCATGTTGACGATGTGTGTTCGTGCTTTATTCTAGACGGTGTTAGATAGCTTGATCTCAGCTACTTTGGGAGTTGACTAACCCTTATTATCATATGGAGCATTCTTGATCTTCTTGTGTCATGTTGAGGTTGGTTAGAGGCAATGGGAGAAGCCCATTGTTTTGAGAGATTCTTGACTTATTCTTACCAAGATCTTGATGTCGTTCTGATTCATCGTCTTATCCTTATTGACGATGATGGAAATTCATTGTGTCCGGTTGAGCTATTGGTGGGATATTCGTCTTGCATGATGCGATCTACCTACTCCTGTATGTTTTAGTCTTCTCGAAGTCACAAACAGGTAAGTTAAATTGCTGACTCACTCCTAGCAAGCGCTTACGTGTAAGAGTTGTCTGTCACCATCCTCTCTTTAGTGGGAGAAGATGGTGGGATCCTGCGGAGTTCCCTCATCTTTCAATAATATTCTATTCTCGCGTACTCTCATTTATGTATAATGATTTGTTAGGGACATTCTCTTCTCATGATACCATTTTGCGAATCTGAATCGCTATCATCTCTCTTGTCGTCTAATCCCTCATTGTTTGAGCACCTCTGATATGGGGAGAGTGTCTTCTATTGATATTTTGTTTGCGAGAGTAGGTGATGTTGTCGGTCTGTAGGATGGTGAGTGTTGGTATTATGGCTTGATCGGTGAGATGAAATTGCATTCATATTGTGTAGCTGTGTTGAGAGTTTTGGGCAGAGAGTGTGTCTCTTTTGGGTTGATTGCACCAACTTAGCTATGTAGCGATTTTTGACATGACCAGGTGTGCATGTAGTCCGTGTCATGTGGTGTGAGAATGAATAAGAAGGATTGATTTGAGAGGGCGGCTGACCAGCACATCTTAAAACAAGCTTCAACAAGTCGTTCTGGTACCACACTAGGAATGGGTGCAAGGTTGACTGTATGTGAGGATTGGTGTCTATCTAGAGTTTAATGGTCGAGAAATGTTTAGTGTGGAGTTGGTCTTGGGGTTTATGCAATTACTAAATGTAACTATCTCTGAATATGTGAAGTAATGTGAGACCATGATATAGGTTTGCAGATTAGTGTCATTCATTAAGTCAAGTAGTTGGTCCCACATGTGTTGGTCGCATGGTTGGTGTCCTTTGTGGTAAACTAGTTCTAAGTTCCATATCGGTTATAAACTCGATGTTATGATTTCCTCGTTCATATACATATCATATCGGCGTGTCCGTATCGTATCAGCATGTGTTGTTGACTTTCAAATTTTAGATTTTGAGTATTGGAGAAAGATTGTCTAAGTTCCAAAACCTTCCTAGCAGTATTCTTATGACAAGGTCTTTGAACCTCCCCTTTCTTGTTAAGAGCTCTTTCTATGTGAATAGTTGGATGTGGTGAAATGTAGCAGAAGCGTGGCATTATCCTCCTTTCAATAGATTCTCTTTCCTTGATTTGGCATTTCTTGGTGACTGTGTACGTCGTCCTATCGTATCTCTTATCATGGTACCTTAGTTGTTGGTTGTGGCTTGATATTAGAGTTGAGTTGGTTAGCCTTTTTTCTTTGAAATCACAGCATCTTTGGCTATTCAGGCAAGTAGTGATTATAGGAATGAATATGAGAATGTAAAATTTGGGTTCTCCCTCGTATAATCATCGTATTGGATTCATTCTTAGCTTGAAAACCTCATTTTAAACCATCGATTCTTGGTTCAACACTATTGATGTTGCAGTATTGCAAATCTTGTCTCCGTTATCTGCCTTTGTTCATGTAAATTTTGAGGACAAATTTTTTGTAAGTTTGGTAGATTATAACGGTTCATGAATTTATATTCCTTTTTCTCATTTATTCCCGACAACTTATGGATTTTCCCATATATTCCTTAAATTATATCTCAAATTTATGGAGCTTCGGGTATTCCCGAGTCATGTATTTGGGTTGTGTTAGATTTAGGAGGTTAGGGAAAGCATTTGGGAGTGTCTATTGATGTTTGAGGTCTTGCCATGTCCATCCGGCATGACCATATTTTGATATGTGTAACCCTCCCTTCCCCTCTTTATTTCGATACGGGGCTCACTGCCTTCCCCCCTCTTGCCTTGCATTTCGATATGTAGTCATATTTTACTCTTCTGCATGTAACACCCATCCCATTTGATTGTCAATTTTAAATATTTTAACAATTATGAAAGGTGGGATTAAAGAATTTTAGATCCCATTTAGAATTATGGAGTTGAAGAAATTAATTAAGAAGATTAAATTGTATAAATGAGGTTTAAAGATAATAAGTTTTATATATGTGAGATAATGGCACATAAGGGTGATTAATGGTTAAGTGAAGGGGTAAATGGTTCATTGGGCCTTTAAAACCTGATTAGGGTTATGAGGGAGGCTAATCTCCCATTATTCCTAACTAAAATGTGTTGAGAGGAGATTAGAGAGAGAAGAAGGAGGAAGGCTTGAAGATTTGCTTGGGGAGAGAGATTGGATGCAAATTTAAAGACAAATCCTTCTTCAATCTTGTTACTAATACAAGTAAGATGATCTTCAACAACTTTGATTTTTAATTTCATCCATGATTAAGGGTTTTCGTGTTAATCTCGTTTTTGGGTTTATTCCAAGATCTAGTTGGGTTTTTGGTGAAATTGGTGGTGTTTGAGTGTTGTATAAAGTCCCAAAATCAAGTATGTTGTGTAGCAATATGTCTAGAACATTTGTGTTGAGTTAATTTTCTATGCTTGGAGGCTAGATTGAGAGATTAGAGGAAAAATCGTCAACAACAATTTTCTGCAAAAATGAAATCTGAAGAAGGGGTACCGGTCCCCGGCTTTATGGGGTACCGGTCCCCGTTAAGAAGTCAGGCGGGGTGAAGGCAGGGGTACCGGTCCCTTGAAAAGTGGGGTACCGGTCCCCACTGAGCAGTGAGTTCAGGAAGGGGATGGGTACCGGTCCCCGTGATAGTGGGGTACCGGTCCCCGCTGGGTTATTTTGACAAGTTTTGAGGGTTGTCCCGGTGGTTCGGGGTGTGACGTCGGAAGTGTCCGGTAGGTATTAGGGACTATTTGGGAGACTCTAATGAACAGTTTAAGATAATTAATTGTTTTTAAGAAGTAAAACCTTATTAGATATGGTTTTAACTTATCGTTATCGGTTCAGGTGAGGAGCCGGGACCTTCCAAAGCTACGAAGTAAAGTTTATCGTGACTCTCGCACATAAGGTGAGTGTGTAGATCTCTTTTAAAATATGTGCTTGTTATTATGAGAGTTCTATGTAGTTGAGATACTAGGTGTACGTGATAATTCATGTTTTATTAGTTTTCATGGATTGAATGTATGCATGGATTTGGTGGAATATGCTATCTTATAATGATGCATGATATGAGGTGATTACATGAAAGATGTTGTTCTAAAATGGATATGTTCAACTTACATTCAAATTGGTTGATTTTGTATGTATGTGCCATCTTGCTATATGGAATATGGAAAACAATGCGTATGAATACGATCTTTTAAATTGTATAGAATTGCAATACCATAATAAACATGGGAATTGAATGTGTTGGAATGGTGTTACCTGGGTAGGCTGTTAGTCAGTTGTGGAATGTCAGACATGGGCTTCGTGAATAAGCCTAGATGAGTTATGCGATTTAAAACGCAGGTTAGTCCTGGAATACAATAGGTTAGTCCTGGAAATCCAACAGGTTAGTCCTGGAAATCCAACGGGTTAGTCCTGGAACGTTGGTAGCAAATCTTCATTTATCTATGCAAAGACATATTTGGTTGACATAGGTTTGTCCTGGAATCCAGTGGGTTAGTCCTGTACACTGGCATTAAAATGGAAAGGGATATAATAAAAATATCCAAAGAATGGATGCTAACTCGATTTCCACGTCGTTTGATATGCAATGTAAATGGAAAAACGAACTAGACAAAAGATAATAATTTGTAAAACACGAACTAAAACTCCAACAAGTAGAGCGGTAAGTTCAAGGTCGAACCACAGAGAGTTGACGGAGTCTAGGGAATTTGCTTGGTTAAGAAGTTTGGATTTTTCCAAGTGTGTTAGCGGAAGGACGCAACCCTTGAATTGATTTTGATTTAG
This sequence comes from Monotropa hypopitys, assembly GCA_002855965.1. Taxonomy (NCBI): domain Eukaryota; kingdom Viridiplantae; phylum Streptophyta; class Magnoliopsida; order Ericales; family Ericaceae; genus Monotropa; species Monotropa hypopitys. Next base: position 23,328 of record NMUG010000329.1, read on the forward strand.
GACTCAGGGAACTAAGATTTAAACTAAACGGATGAAAAATAGATTAACTAAGCGGAATGGTCAAGGAGGTAGCTAGCGCCTAATCTAGGATAGGTTGGATTCCACGGGAGTCGAGAGATTAAATAGACGCTAGGATTCGGTTCACTTGGAACAAATCATCTAAATATAGAAGTGACATCGCTAAGGGCATATGATGTGCCACGAGAGTGTCGATAACCTATCGATTAGATAACAACTTCCAATTTAGTCCGAAAGTAAGAACTACATGCTCCGATTGTCTAAATAATATCAAGACATCCAAACGATAGATATACGGGTGAGTTC
>NMUG010000330.1:0-23627 GCA_002855965.1 Monotropa hypopitys
ATACAGGAGGGTATTGTGTTTTCCTTGGCAAAAATATTGTTTCTTGGTCTGCCAAGAAACAACCCACAGTTGCAAGGTCCTCAACAGAAGCTGAGTACAAATCATTAGCTAACACAGCCTCTGAGGTTCTGACGCAGCACGCAAGCGGGGAAAGTGGAAATGCGGGTGGTTCTTATCAGATAGAACCGGTGGGGAGCGTGGAGATGAGCAGATTATCACTGTAATCTGGTAGGATGCCTGGAATCCACCAAGCCAACAGGAATCCACCTGCAGACGAAGGAGTCCACCTTCACAGTTGGGAGAGAGACGAGCTCAATCGAACAGTATGACTTTGATTGATAAAAGATGTGTAAAATTGTACATCGCCTGGCTTATATACTCCTAGGGAAAACAAGAAAACCCTAAAAAAATAATCGGCAAATACAAACAAAAAGGAAAAAGTAAAATGATTACAATTGTACAATTCCTAACAAACTCTGAAAAGTAATAACAGAATGTCAGGGGATGTCGGGTGGTCCCCGTGTGGTCTCGTACCAGTAGCTCTGCGGGAATACGACCGAGATGAGGTGCAGCTGTTGAAGCCGTGCTGACGTAGTTTCTTGAGAAGAGCTGGTATGAGCTGGGCGGGCTGTGCTGGGCTGAAGCTCATTGGGGATGTGCGGCAAGTGTGGCAGCTCGGCATCTGGTGTGCGGGCATCTAAAGTGTGGGACGGCAGCTCGGCGAGGAATGTGGGCTGCGCGGCTTGGTAAAAAGGAGAGATGGGGTGCTCGGCTGAAGTTGAAGTTTGCTCGGCAGCTCTATTGAAGGAATCTGTAGACCCTTGTCCTACATCAGGCTCCCCCACCAAAGATGAACTCGTCCTCGAGTTTTCTAAGTGCTCGGGAGGGTGGTAATCAACTAGATCTCCGACGTTGAAGGTGTTGGAAATGTGCAAGTGATCAGGAAGGTCCACCTTGTAAGCATTGTCGTTGATCTTGCTGAGGATTTTGCAGGGGACCACTCGTCTGATCTGCAACTTGCCATACGTACCTACTGGGAACCTGTCCTTGCGGAGGTGCACCATAACCATGTCTCCCTCTTTGAACGTCTTCTTTCTCCTGCGTTTGTCGGCCTGGGATTTGTACTTGGCATTTGATTCTTCTAGCCTGGTCTTGGTGTCAACGAGTGTGCGGATGGCTTCTGCGGCTCGGTTCTCGGAAGCTCGGCTAGATACTGGCGGAGAAGGTAAAGGAACAAGATCCAAGGTATGAGTTGGGACATGACGGTACACAACCTGGAAAGGAGTGTGACCCGTGGACCTGTTGATGGTGTTGTTGAAGGCGAATTCAGCTTGGGGCAACTGGAGGTCCCACTGCCTGGGTTTGTCTCCAGCTAAACATCGCAACATGCTTCTGAGTGTGCGGTTGACAACTTCCGTCTGGCCATCAGTCTGTGGGTGACAAGTGCTGCTGAACTGGAGGCTGGTTTCAAACTTGGCCCACAATGTCCTCCAGAAGTGGCTGAGAAACTTGCTATCCCTGTCTGAGGTGATGGTTTTGGGGATGCCGTGCAGACGAACAATCTCTCTGAAGAAGAGGTTGGCAATGTTGGAGGCGTCATGCGTCTTCCTGCAGGCCACGAAGTGAGCCATCTTCGAGAACCTATCAACCACTACCATGATTGAGTCTACTGCCCTCTGGGTCCTGGGCAATCCAAGCACAAAATCCATGGACAAGTCTTCCCATGGTGCCTCAGGAACGGGTAGTGGAGTGTAGAGCCCTGTGTTTTGGGTCTGACCCTTAGCTGTTTGGCAGATATAGCATCTCTGTACGAATCTACCGACATCTCGTTTGAGCTGGGGCCAGTGATATCTATCCTCCACCTGCTGGATAGTCTTGTCACGCCCCACGTGTCCTCCCAGACCTCCACAGTGAATCTCTTTGATCAACAATTCTCGTAAGGACGATTTTGGAATGCATAGCTGGTTTCCTTTGAACAAATATCCCTCGTGGATAAGGAACCCATTCAGTCTTGTCTTGTTGAGCTGGCATTGGGACCACAGATCCCGGAAATCTTTATCTTCCTCGTACAACTCTTTGAGGAAATCGAATCCCACCAGTTCGGTGCGGACAATGGCAAGAAGGGATGCTCTGCGGCTCAAAGCATCGGCAGCTCGGTTAGAGGTTCCCGCGGTGTGCTTTAAGACGAACTTGAAAGCTTGAACACGTGCAATCCACCTGGCGTGCTTCCGGTTAATGGTAGCTGAACTGTTCAAGAATTCCATAGCCTTGTTATCAGTGTGGAGCACGAACTCCTGATGAATGAGGTAGTGCTCCCAAACTCTCATCGCTTGGATGACTGCGTAGAGTTCCAGCTCATAAGCAGTCCAGATCTTTCTTGCTTCACTCAGCTTCTCACTGTAATAAGCAATAGGCCTTCCTTCCTGGGATAGAACAGCTCCAATGCCTATGTAGCTGGCATCTGTATGAACTTCGAATAACTTCCCAAAATCTGGAAGGGCTAGGATTGGGGCTGAGGACAACTTTTCCTTGAGCTCGGAAAAGCTCTGCTCGGCTTCAGCGGTCCATTCAAACTGCTTCTTCTTCAGACACTCTGTCATGGGTGCCACAATGGTGCTGAAATTCTTTATAAACCTCCTATAGAATGTAGCCAATCCATGAAAACTCCTCACATCATGTGCGGATGTGAGTGTTGGCCATTGTTGAATAGCTCTGACCTTCTCTTGATCAACTGTCAGTCCATTCGCGCTAACCACAAAGCCCCAAAATACTAGGCTGTTGGTCAGGAAACTGCATTTCTTCAAGTTGATGTACAAGTGGTTCTCTCTTAGCAGTACCAAGACCTCTCTCAGGTGTTGGTGATGTGCTTGTCGACTATGACTGTAAATCAAAATATCATCGAAATACACAACGACACAGGATCCAATAAGAGGTCGGAGTACCTGAGTCATAAGCCGCATAAATGTACTTGGGGCATTGTATAACCCAAATGGCATCACCAGCCACTCGTACAAACCATCCTTTGTCTTGAAGGCGGTCTTCCACTCATCACCTGGGCGGATTCTGATCTGATGGTAGCCACTCTTCAGATCTAGCTTTGAGAAGATTATAGCTCCTGCAAGTTGATCCAACATATCCTCAAGTCGGGGAATGGGGAAGCGATACTTGATGGTAATCTTGTTGATAGCTCGGCTGTCAACACACATTCTCCAACTTCCATCCTTCTTTGGCGTCAGCAGTACGGGCATTGCACATGGGCTCATGCTCTCTTGGAGAAATCCTTTTCGGATCAGCTCACTGATCTGAGTCTGCAGCTCGGCATGCTCTGCTGGGCTCATCCTGTAGTGCGGCAAATTGGGGAGACGTGACCCTGGGATCAAGTCGATCTGGTGCTGAATGTCCCGCGCTGGGGGTAAACCATCTGGCAGCTCGGCGGAAAGGACTGCGCTGAACTCTTCAATAATAGGCTCCAGCTCGGCAGGTACACTGGTCGGCTGTGGGCCTTCCCCTTTTACCACCACTAAGTGCACTTCTCGCTCCTCCAGCTCTTCTTTTCCCAACTTTGGCACTACTAACAGAGTCTTGCTCGCAGTGCGGGTCTCTCTTGTCTTCTGTCCTCCCATGGGAACCAGAGTTATCTTAGTTCTATGGTGCATAAAAGAATAAGTGTTGAGACGGCCGTTGTGAGTAGAACCAACATCGTATTGCCAAGGCCGGCCTAGTAGTAAATGACAAGCTGACATGTCCACCACATCACATATCACTTCATCCTTGTACTTCTGACCAATAGAAAGTTGTACCGTGCAACGTTCATTGACCTTGACTTCTCCACCGTCATCAATCCATCCAATCTTGTAGGGATTGGGGTGAGCTTATGTCTTCAACTGAAGCTTATCCACCATAGTTCGTAAAACTATATTGTCAGTGCTTCCTCCATCAATAATCAGCTCGCACACTCTCTGTCCAACTGTGCAGCGAGTGCGAAAGATGTTGTGTCTCTGGGTCTCAGCTTCTACCCGGGGAGAATATAGCACTCTACGGACAACAATAACAACTCCCTCATCTGCTTCCACCACTTACTCTTCATCAAACTCTTGGGCCTGGTCCTCCAACAGTTCTTCTTCACCATCTCCTTGTAGAGCAAGATTGGCAATGCGTCTGTTCGGGCAGTTGTTGGAACGGTGACCTGGCTCTCCACACCTGTAACATTTGATAGGCTGGGAAGATGGGGTATAGGGGTTTGGTGAGGTTTTCTGAGGTGTAGCGACCTGTTTACTGCCTTGCCTCGCTGGTTGAGCGGCATTCGAACCTCCTGCTGCTGCTCCTCCATTAGCCGCGCTGCCACTAGTCTGACCTGGCAGCTCTTTCTTTCCGATTGACACTTGGCCTCCTGCCGTGGTCCTGTTAAATCGTTGGGCTCCCGCGCTGGACCTGTCCAGCTGGGCTTCAACCCGTAAAGCTAGTTCAACTGCTTCATTGAGGGTAAAGGCAGGGTGTAACGTCACTCGGTCTTGAATCGGCAAGCGTAGGCCATTGTTGAACCTAGCCACCTGTTGATTGTCATTCTCTAGCAGTTCATTCCGGGATGATAACCTGTAAAACTCCTTCGTGTAGGCTCTGACAGTCCTGAGTCCCTGTTTGCAGTTCTGATATTGCTGGAACAACATCTGCTCGTAGTTAGCAGACAAGAACCTCTATTTCATCAGCTTCTTCATCCTCGGCCATGAACGTATTTGAGACTTGTTTTGCCGTGAGCGGAATGTCTGTAACTGGTCCCACCAGGCTGAGGCTCCACGCTTGAGACGGTAGGCCACAAACTTGACCTTCTTCTCTTCTTCGATACCCATGTAGTGGAAGAAACGTTCAACCTCTATCAACCAGTCAAGGAATCCTTCCACGTCCAAGTAGCCATCAAAGGAAGGTAACTCCACCTTCATACGGTAGTCTCTGTTTTCTGTAGGCCTTGCTTGGTCACCAAAATTAAATACCCTTTCATCGGCGTCACTGTCTGAGTCCGACTGGACTACAGGCATAGGGTGTTGCTGAGGGACTCGTCTGGGAACTCTAGCTTGAGCACCATTCGGATCCACAGGTTCAGGGAAAACCTGAGCCTGCTCTTGATGGATTTGAACACGAGCAAACTCGCCGGTGAGACGTTCAACAAGCTCGCGTAGCTCACGCATTTCTTGTCGAACAACTCGCAAATCTCCAACTGTGGCTGATCGGTCTTCCGGAGCATCGTCCATTGGAAGTAGGCTCTGATACCAACTGACGCAGCACGCAAGCGGGGAAAGTGGAAATGCGGGTGGTTCTTATCAGACAGAACCGGTAGGGAGCGTGGAGATGAGCAGATTATCACCGTAATCTGGTAGGATGCCTGGAATCCACCAAGCCAACAGGAATCCACCTGCAGACGAAGGAGTCCACCTTCACAGTTGGGAGAGAGACGAGCTCAATCGAACAATATGACTTTGATTGATAAAAGATGTGTAAAATTGTACATCGCCTGGCTTATATACTCCTAGGGAAAACAAGAAAACCCTAAAGGAATAATCGGCAAATACAAACAAAAAGGGAAAAGTAAAATGATTACAATTGTACAATTCCTAACAAACTCTGAAAAGTAATAACAGAATGTCAGGGGATGTCGGGTGGTCCCCGTGTGGTCTCGTACCAGTAGCTCTGTGGGAATACGGCCGAGCTGAGGTGCAGCTGTTGAAGCCGTGCTGACGTAGTTTCTTGAGAAGAGCTGGTATGAGATGGGCGGGCCGTGCTGGGCTGAGGCTCATTGGGGCTGTGCGGCAAGTGTGGCAGCTCGGCATCTGGTGTGCGGGCATCTGAAGTGTGGGACGGCAGCTCGGCGAGGAATGTGGGCTGCGCGGCTTGGTAAAAAGGAGAGATGGGGTGCTCGACTGAAGTTGAAGTTTGCTCGGCAGCTCTATTGAAGGAATCTGTAGACCCTTGTCCTACATCAGGTTCTCTGGATGATTCAACTATTGAAGGATCTTAGAATGTACAACCCCAACTTAATATCCAGAATATGGTGTGACAACAACTCTGCCATCTCTCTTGCTACTAATCCTGTGTTTCATGTGCGAACCAAGCACATTGAGGTAGACTTTCATTTTGTCAGAGAAAAGATTGCACAGAACCAACTACAGGGCAATCATGTCCCAACAGACCATCAGGTTGCAGACATCTTTACTAAATCTCTTACCAGCTTCAGATTTGAACAGCTAATAAGCAAACTGAAACTAAGGTTCCCAGCTCAGTTTGAGGGGGAATGTTAAAGTATTATTAAGAGCCATAATTTACTCTTACTGTTCCGGAAGTTGAGTTTCTATCTTCCAGAAGATCAAGATCAGTTTCTGTCAACATTTCATGATCTAGACTGTGCATGTCTTCATCTTCAACCTCAAGTGATATTCAACTGTTCATTGAATCATAGGATTGGTGCAGCAGATAGGTGAATCAAGTGAAGGACAAATCAGCTTATTGTAAACTGTAATTGAAACTAAAACATAGAGATGGAGGAGCACTGGTAAAGCTAAAGTGATTTACCAGTGAATGACCTAAACGACTCTCAAACCAGCAGAGAGAGAGAGAGAACTTTATTGAATAGATTTCAGAATTACGAGGGATACTATTACATCTGAAGTAGCTCCTATTTATAGACAGCCATAACCGACTTAGTTAGGCACACGCTCCTCACATTCAATCTAATTACAGAGCTGCCATGCTAACAAACTAATAACAGAAATAACAAACTAATGCTGATCCGGACAATCAGTTGAAACATCCTCATGAAGCTTGAGCTGAGCATTGAAGAAGACACTTTCTCTTCCGGTAGAATGAGCATGATCTTCCGGAAGATCATATTAATACTGAATGAGTTTAACCTGTGATCTTCCAGAAGATGGAGCCTGATGTTCCGGAAGATCGTGAAGTAATTTCACTGTTTTTGAGTAATCTTTAATTCCTTTAACATTCCCCCTCAAACTCATGCCGAGTTAAGAGGAATGAGTTTGAACTACATTGTCTTCCAGAAGACGGAGCCTTATGTTCCGGAAGATAGTGAACAAGTCCATTGAGCCCTTTTTTTTCTTCGTTTTAATTTCTTCTTCTTCTTTTCTGATCAGATCTACAGGAATTGAGCCTGATGACTTCAATTCATTCACACTTTGAAGCAATAATCTTCATACCTTCATCCATACGGTCTGAATCGGAGCACTGTGGACTTTAACCGATCGTTGGCCACCTGATTTCATCCGCATGATCTGAAGCATGAACTGAATGCGTCTGGTTTCTGACGATTGATAAATCGCTGTGTTGATCTATAATTGTTGATCTGATCTTCATTTTTTTCTGATTTGCGTACTCGCAATTGAATTCTGATTATTGATTGCTGGACGACCCGCTGCGTTGGTGCCGCCATTGTTGTTCTATGAAGAAACTTCTTCTGATTGGATCGCGTGCTCGCGAGAGTTCTTATGGCTCTTAGCTTTGATTTGCTGGACAGCCCGCTGCGTTGGTGCTGCCATTGTTGTTCGGAATGGAGTGCAGAGATGAAGATGGGGGATTCTTGATTTTCTTGATTTTCTTGATCTTGATCTTCAGGATCGTTCTTATGGACGATTGGTCCTGTTTAGATCTGATACCATGTCAACATTTCATGATCTAGACTGTGCATGTCTTCATCTTCAACCTCAAGTGATATTCAACAGTTCATTGAATCATAGGATTGGTACAGCAGATAGGTGAATCAAGTGAAGGACAAATCAGCTTATTGTAAACTGTAATTGAAACTAAAACATAGAGATGGAGGAGCACTGGTAAAGCTAGAGTGCTTTACCAGTGAATGACCTAAACGACTCTCAAACCAGCAGAGAGAGAGAACTTTATTGAATGGATTTCAGAATTACGAGGGATACTATTACATCTGAAGTAGCTCCTATTTATAGACAGCCATAACCGACTTAGTTAGGCACACGCTCCTCACATTCAATCTAATTATAGAGCTTCCATGCTAACAAACTAATAACAGAAATAACAAACTAATGCTGATCCGGACAATCAGTTGAAACATCCTCCTGAAGCTTGAGCTGAACATTGAATAAGACACTTGATCTTCCGGTAGAATGAGCTTGATCTTCTGGAAGATCATATTAATACTGAGCTTGAATGAATGAGTTTAACCTGTGATCTTCCAGAAGATGGAGCCTGATGTTCCGGAAGTTGAGTTTCTATCTTCCAGAAGATCAAGATCAGTTTCTCTGTGTCACTACTGTCTGGTTAACATTGTTCCGGAAGATGGCATCTGATGTTCCAGAAGATGGTGATCTATGCTGCAACCTGTCATTCTTCAGTTGTTGTTGTTCCGGAAGATTGGTCTTATTCTTCCGAAAGTACAATGTTGTTTCATATTGTTTAGGATTGTCTTATGAATGTTATTATGGAAGATCATCTCTAAAGTTCCAGAACACTAAGTCCTAATGGGCCTACTCAGTCCAATAGTCAAATCAGATGTTTGTTCCGTAGTCTCTCCTATATAAACCTGTATCATTCATAAGTTTAATTAATGAAAGCTGTAGTATTTTTCATTCTTTCTATCTCTATAGTTCTTTTTCAATTTGTTTACATTTATCTCCAATCGAGACTAACTTAATCATCGGAGGTCCTTCAAGCCACTTGGCTAGGGGTCATCTAATCTTTGTGGTTGCAGAGTCAAATCGAAGGCAGTCAAAGTAAGAAACAGGGCAAGAACACGAGAAAAAGGAGGTCGTTGAAACAAAGAGTCAATCAGAGTCAAAGTCAAAGCTGTAATCTTGCAAGGGTAAGATTTATCCTTGCACAATTGGCGTCGTCTGTGGGAAACAAACGCTTGAAGAATACTTTACACCGGTTCGTGTGAAGTTTAGAAGGATTGCAGCGGGACAAAGCAACGAATTGGAAGGACAACAGAGGGGTAATTGGGTAGACAGAAGAGCCATGGAGACTCCACAGGCACCCCCAGCACCAAGAAAGCCCAGAAGTCACTCTCGTTTTCAGAGGATTAGTAAAGGATGCCCAAGCCAGCATGGTGGCAAAGGTAAGGGAATTGAAGTCCCAGACACTAGGCGTCTGGCTGAGGAAGAAGAATATGTTACTATGGATGATGTCGATTCCTATTCTGAGGAAGAGGAGAGCAGGACCCGATCCTTGTGTTCTCAGTCCAGATCAAGATCTAGATCGATCAGAGAGGAAGACTTGGCAGATATTGTCAAAACCCAGGCCCAGACTATTAGGCACCTAGAGGAGGAGATGAACCGCTTGGTTCAGCAGCAGAAACCTAAGGTGGTAAACCAATTGCCAGTGGCGATTGATGTCTCGGACAATCATGGAAGGCAAACCGTCAACACCCACCCAAGGGATGTTGGGGGCCAGGGAATGGAACCCAATGTCCGAGGGAGGGTTCAGGACATAAACAGGGGAGGAAGGAATCCACCACCACCTAAAAGATGGAAGCGTGTGGTTAGGGGTTCCGAACAACCCAGTGAGCACCAGAGCCATACGAGAAGTCATATGAATGAAGCTACCCCATCCAGGTCAGTGGCTTCTGTTACCGATCTCAGGGATCAGATAATGCAACAGCGGGGTCCCGTTCAGGTGTAATTTAACCAGAGGGATCAGTCTGGGGGTAGGCCAGCACCCCCAGAAGATATAGTTGATATACGGAGGTATATAGACGAGCACATCAGGGGAAGGGGAACTGCCCAAGAAACGGCAAAGTGTGCTGTGTAGCAGATTACGTCATCTCCGCTTTCCAGGGAGATTACCTTGTACAAAATTCCGAGGGGATTCACCCTTCCTAACTTCACCAAATATGATGGGAAGGTGGACCCCATTGCACATTTGAAGGATTATCAACAGGCTCTCATCCTCTATGAGGGTGAGGACCTCTTATATTGCAGAATGTTTACCTCGAGTCTAGGGCGCTTTGCACTAACGTGGTATCACAAACTTCCATCTCAATCTATCACCTCGTGGGATCAATTAGCTGAGATTTTCGTTGCACGCTTCATGACTAGCTGCACTTCCCCCAAGCACTTTGACTCTCTGATGTCGCTGAGAAAATGATCTAACGAGAGTCTGAGGGATTATGTCGGTCGGTATGTTGAGATGTACAATGAGGTCGAATATTGCACGAAAAAATGGGTCGTTTCCATGTTCAGGTTGGGTCTCTACTTTGGCAAAAAGCTGAGAGAATCCCTGAGCTTGAACCCTGTGGAAACCTTTCCGGAATTGATGGAGAGAGTCGAGCAACATGCCAAGCTAGAACAAGAAGAGTACAGAGAGGCTGGCCGCACTGCGAATAAGATCCATCGAGCAAATATAATGGATTCAGAAGAGAAGAAGAAGAATAAAAGAAAGAAGAAGTCAGTAGAGTAAGAGGATTCCCCTGCGTAGAGGGAACCAACACCCGCCACACAACAGACCAATTTTGCCGGGCTGCCAGTCTTGAGAATGCCCAGACCAGGATCAGAGTCGTGTAAGGCAATCAGGACGACGTTCAATGTCCCCATTTTTGCCTGGTTTATCCCCTTCAGAATGAAGCATTTTGGAGGTGGCCTACTAAGAAAAGGGGAAACCAGGAGGAATTGGAGACAACTGGCCTGAAATGCAGTTACCACAGGTAGTATGGCCATATGACAGAGTAATGTGTTGATTTCAAGGAATTCTTGAAATAACTAGCAGAGGCAGGTCATTTGAAACAGTATATCGCCCAGACACCTGCTCAGGGAAATAGGCCCAGGCGGGAGGAAAGGCGGGAGGACTGTTCGGATGAGGACCTGACCCCTGTTTGTGTCATCCATATGATTCATGGTGTAGAATACCACCTCAGACGAGATCAGGCCAATGCCCAGAAGCGAGGAGAGGCCTCGGAGCAACATATACTCAAACTGGGTCAGAAATGCCAGAGAGAAGAGAATCCAGAAGCAGCCCAAATCTCCTCTTCAAACGCTGATTCAGAGAGAGTCATCTTTCCGCACAGCGATGCACTGGTGATAACCCTCAACATCAACAAGTTCGATACAGAGCGAATACTAGTGGATCAAGGTAGTTCTACTAAAATCCTCTACTTCCAGGCATTCAGAAAAATGGGACTAACTCATAGAGATTTAAAAGAAGCAAAAATCCCCTTGGTAGGGTTCAACGCAGTCCCAGTATGGCCGTTTGGATCTATTGTTTTGCATGTCCGAGCTGGGAGAGTAACTAAGGAAGTGGAGTTCTTGGTGGTGGATCTCCCGTCTACGTACAATGCCATTATTGTCCGTACGTTGATTCACAGAATGGCAGCTATCCCATCTACGTATCATCAAGTCCTCAAGTTTTCTGGTCCAAGAGCAGTGGAGAGCATAAAGGGAAATCAGAAGTCTTCCAAGAATTGCTTTTTGGCCTCAATTAAGCACACCCCGACAGCAGAGCAAGTGAAGACAATCGAGGTTCCTGATCAACCAGTTTTAGAAGATGTGGGTGTGGATCCTAATTCACGGGTGGTGGAGAACCTGAGAAAGGTCTCTGCGCATGAGTCCGATGAGGATAGGTATTTCTTGCTCGGGGAAGAGCTCCCTAAAACATATGCCTTATAGTTGGAACGTGTGCTGAAAGAGAATATTTATGTATTCGCTTGGACCCCGGCAGAAATGCCCGGGGTAGAGCCAAGCGTGATATGCCATCACCTCAATGTTGATCCATGCCACCGCCCAGACATGCAGAGAAGGCGCCGATCTGCCGCACACTACGCTGAAGCAGTACTTGAAGAAGTAGACAAATTATTGAAAGTCAACGTTATACGGGAGGTATATTACCCTGAGTGGCTTTCCAATACTGTTGTTGTAAAAAAAGAAGAATGGAACCTGGCGTGTGTGCGCCGATTTTACTAGTCTTAATAAAGCATATCCTAAGGACAGTTTCCCTATGCCCAAAATTGATCAATTGGTCTACTCCACGGCAGGATACAAACACATGAGTTTCTTGGATGCTTATAGAGGCTACCATCAAATTGCAGGGTATGAGTCTGACGAGGAGAAGACCTCATTTATCACACCTTTGGGACTTTACTGTTATATAGTTATGCCATTTGGGCTGAGAAATGCAGGAGCAACCTATCAAAGGCTTGCAACACTTATGTTCGGGGACCTTATTGGCAAAATCATGGAAGTATACATAGATGATATGGTGGTCAAGTCTAAGGAGATGGACTCCCACCTGGTCGATCTATGTAGGACTTTTTAGATACTGAGGCAATTCAAATTGAAGCTCAACGCATCGAAATGTTCCTTCGGAGTAAGCTCGGACAAATTTCTGGGCCATCTTGTGACAAAGAGAGGCATTTAACCTAATCCAGATCAGATTATTGCTTTACAGACTCTCCAAAGCCCAAGAACAACAAAGGAAGTTCAGTGTTTGACAGGGATGGTTGCCGCGCTGAATCGGTTCATTACCTGCAGCTCGGATAAGTGCAGACCTTTTTTCCAGCTGTTAAAGAAGAGTTCTAAGTATGAGTTAGGACAGATTACGAAGCAGCTTTCCAAGATTTAAAGAAGTACATGACAGCTCCTCCATTGATAGTTACTCCAAAACTAAGAAAAGTTCTGACCGTCTATCTTGCAGTTTTTGAGCACGCTATAAGTGCGATATTGATCAAGGAGGCAGAGTGGAGACAAGTCACAGTCTATTACGTCAGCACAACTTTATTGGATGCAGAAACCAGGTACCTTATGTTGGAAAAACTCATTCTAGTGTTGGTTATGACGTCACAGAAGCTGCAACACTATTTCCTTGCCCATCCAATTAAAGTTCCTACTACTCACCCAATTGGGTCTATCCTGAGAAAGGCAGACCTGTCAGGGAGGGTGGCGGGGTGGAGCGTTGAATTGGGCGAATATAATATTGAGTTCATCCTACGCACAACCATCAAAGGGCAAATCTTGGCAGATTTTGTGGCTGAGTCCTCCCAAATTTCAACCACCACCTCAGAACAGCAAGATCCTGTAAAGGAAAACCTCACACATCCTGAGTTATAGGCCGAGAAGCCATCCATAGAGGAGTTGTGGAAGCTTTTGTGGATGGATCTGTCTGTAACAAAGGATCAGGTGTGGGGGTAGTTTTGATATCTCCTGAAGAGCTTGTCCTAGAGAAATCAATACGATTAGGTTTCAAAGCCTCAAACAATGAAGCAGAGTATGAAGTCATGCTTGCCAGGATGAGCAGCGCTCGGCAGTGCGGGGCAAAGAATTTGGTGATACATTGTGACAGTCAGTTGGTGGTTAACCAACTGTCTGGGGAATATACAGCTAAAGACGACAGAATGGCATTGTACGTGATAGAAGTAAAGAAGAGGATCTAGGATTTCGAGCAAGTTCAAATAATCTAGATTACTTCAAAGCAGAATAGCCACGAAGATGCATCGGCATGTCTCGCCTCTTCAGTGACTTCAGAGCTTCGCCGTACAGTCTATATGGACACTATTCATCAGCCCAATATTCAAGTTCGGGAGCAAGAAGAAGTACAAGAGGTAGACATGCGCCCGTCTTGGATGGATCCCATTATAGCCTACTTCAAGAGTGGTCAGCTGCCAGATGACAAAAAAGAGGCTCACAAAATTAGAATCAAAGTGGCTAGATTTTGGTTATCTCCAGAAGACGTTCTGTACAGAAAATCCTTTACCGGACCTTACCTCCAGTATGTACATCCCTCACTTGTTCAAAAAATTTTATTCGAGATTTATGAAGGGGTGTGCGGCAGCCACGCAAGGGGCATGTCAATAGCCCATAAGGCTATTTCACAGGACTATTGGTGGCCCTATATACAGGAGGATGTCAAGGTATATGTTCGTAACTATGAAAAATGTCAGAAGTTATCCCCCATCATCCATATGCCTTCAATGGATTTAGTACCACTCACAAGTCCATGGCCCTTTGCTCAGTGGGGCCTGGACATTATGGGTCCTTTGCCGATAGCGCGGGGAGCCAAGACGTATTTGTTAGTGGGCACAGATTTTTTCACGAAGTGAATAGAGGCAGAACCATTAGCGAAGATCACCGAGCACAACACCGAACAATTTGTATGGAAGAATATTATAACTCGTTTTAGAATCCCATATGCCATTGTATCAGACAATGTCACACAGTTTCAGGACAAGTTCAAAAAGTTTTGTTCGACCTATAAGATAAAGAATTTTTATGCTTCAGTGAGTTATCCGCAGAGTAATGGCCAAGCTAAGGCCTCCAACAAGACCGTCCGGGATAGAATTAAGAAAAGGTTGGAAAAAGCTAAAGGAGGATGGATAGACGAGTTACCATTGGTCCTCTGGGCTTACCGCACTATGCCTAGGCGAGCTACAGGAGAAACTCCTTACTCACCTGCTTATGTCTCAGAGGCAGTAATTCTTCTGGAAATTGGGATCCCAACAATCAGAACTCAGCTTGTGAAACAGGGGCCAACGACCAAGCCATAGCAGTGCAACTCGACTTGGCAGAGGAAAAACGAGAAAGGGCTCTAATCAGACTAGCCTCCTATCAGAGCCAATTGGCTATATTTTATAATCGCAGAGTTACACCCAGAGAATTTAAGGTTGGGAACCTGGTTTTGAGGAAGGTATTGGGCAACACAAAGGATCCAGCCGATGGGAAATTGGGACCAAATTGGGAGGGACCTTACAAAATCATTGGCATAGCAGGACGGGGAGCCTATAAATTGCAAGACCTTAATGGAGTTCAAATCCTCCGCACCTGGAATGTTGTAAATTTGAGGAGGTTTTACCAATAAGTATTGATGATGTATTCTTGTGCTCAGAAGAATTTTTAATGAATGAAGTTTTGATCAAATTGGCATGTTATTTTTCGCAAGTATGCTCTAGTAATAAATGAGAAAGTCAAGTCTTATTCAGCCTTCACTTCCTCATTAAGAGACAATGGTCCCAAGCAGGGAATGCTTGGAATGGGTTGAGAAGGCCCAGGACTTTTGTCCCCGAGCTAAGGGCCTTGATGTAATATCCCAAGGATCCTAAACTCAAAAATTAAGGTTCTTAATTAATCCTGAACCAAAAGCCTTAAAAGGGGATGAAAATCTCAAGAGGGCCAAGGTTTAAAAATGGTGGATGGTTCCGAGCAGGGAATGCGGGAAATGGGTTGAGAAGTCCCAGAACCATCTTCCCGAGTTAAGATCCTTTAGGGGATGTGAAATCTCAAGGGCTTGGTCCCGAAATTTGGGTGAAAAGCCATTAGGTTTCTTATGGATCCTAAGCTAAAAGCTTTAAAAAGGGACAATCGTCTCAAGAGAGCCAAAGCTTAAAACAAGGGGAAAAACCTGAAATGGTCAATTCTGGTCCTCAATCCTATATTGCTTTAAGGGATGATAAATTACAAAGCAACCCAGGGTTGAAATGAGTGAGAAACTCAAGGAATTTTAAGGGTCCTTGGCTAATAAAGCAATCGATTGTTGCCTAAGGCCCAAACAAGAGGAGTTACCCAAAAGATCGTACTGTTGGTATACATGGGGCACTGTGGCACATGGGATGACCCAAAAGCCCATACTCCTAGTGTACACCTAACACTATGGCACATGGGATTTAACAGTTATAATCAAATCAGAAGAGAAAGCACAAGCATACAAAGAATTAAGTTGTCAACAATTAAGCACAAGCATGATTCATAATAGCAAAAGTTCAGAAAAGTTTAAAGTGATGGCATCACCACATCCATCAGACAAAAGGCAAAGATTGCCATTATCAGTAGTTCGGGGATTAAGTTGTTACAGACCAAGAAGGATTAAAAATTAAACAGTTTCATTGGTGCCTAGCACCTCAATTTGAGGAATCTCGGTTGATGGCTCTATGGTAGCAGCAAGGGTGGATCAGATGTAAGCAAATCATCTAGAATGTTCTCATTTGGTATGCTCAGTGTCAGATTGGTTGAAGGAGTTGGAGCGATGTTAGAAGCGAACGGTGGGATGGTGAGGTCTGCGATCTCAGAAAGCACCATATCAATAGAAGAGGAGATTGTGGCAACTTGTACCTCAGTAGAAATGATGGTAGAATATGACAGGGCAACCGTTTGGATGATCGCAGCATCAGATAAGGAAAGCACAGTTGAAAAGGTGAGGTCTTGGGTCGACGGCAGTGCGGATCCAGTTTCTCCTACAGCAGGGGAGTCGGGCTGCCATGATAAAAATACAGAAGGAATGGAAGTAACTGTGCGAAGCCTTGAATCTGGTGGTACTCCCATAAAATCCAGCGCTTCTCCCAGTACCTGGAAAAAAATTGAATCCTCCAAGCCAGGGAGTGATTCAGTGAACTCCTTTATGTATTCTTCACCCGTTTTATGGGTCACAGTCGCATGCCAAGCCATGTATTCGTCGTCTTTTGACTTCTTAACCTCTTGAAGGTGCCTTTATTTAAGCTTGAACATCTCATTGCGTGCCTTCTCGAGTTCGATTGATCTATTTCAAAATTGTAAGTTTGCTGCCTCCATCTCCTCCCTGTGAGCATTCATTTTTTCTCCAGATCCTCCCTGGCTTCTTCTCTTGTTTTTTCGATAAGGTCCTGTTATGTATTGCACCGGCTATCACTCTCCAGCTACAATTGTGCTACCTTAGCTTGCAGAGCTAGTATTTCACGCCCCATCTGGGTGTCTTTCTCAGTGAGCATGGCGACCTTTTCATCTTTCTTGCTGATAAGGAGGAGTCGTTTGCTGCTTATCTCCTGTTCGCAGTCAAGCTGAATTCTCATGTCAGCAAATCTCTTGGTCAAAATAGTGATACAATGAACCGCCTAGGAGAAGACATGAGAAGAAATATGAGTAAGTGTCGAGCGAAGATATGTACAGAAATCATTCTGAAAAGTTACCTTGAAGGAACCAGAACATGCCGAAGTGTATAGGTCGATGGAAGCACGTTTTTCTTCTATTTCCATGTCCCTAGGAAGCAGAACTGCACTAGCTAGCCCCATAGCTGCAGGAAGATCTTCAATTGTGTCGGACATTTGAATAAAGCTCTTCCCTCCTTTCTTCAGTGCAGGGACCCACAAAGTTGGTTCAAAATCGGTCCTTGGGCGGCGAGGCCGATTGATCCTAGCTTTCTTGGCAGGGGGAGCGAGATCAAGATCTACTTCAGTTTTAGGAGGTATAGGAGTCTCGTCGTCACTGAGAGTCACTGCTACTATTGGCAGTGTGGGGGTAGGTTCAGTGGTGGTAGGGATTAGGGCGGTAAGCTGGGTTGACTTGGGCCTATTGATTTTGGGTTTCGGAAGGGTTTTGCCTGCAGTAGTGGGATGAGCACTGGTCCCGGTGGCCATAGCAGCTGCCAGTGCGGCCGTTGGCAGTGCGTATGAAAAAGTAGGAGGTATCACCCGGTGGCCTGGTGGGGAGCGAATCCTGTTATGAGACATTGTTTCCCAGGCTCCGCTGAAATTGAATCGAGACATAGTTTCTTGTTCTTTTGGACTGAATGGTGATCTCAGATGGGGAACAACTCGACTGGAGGTACCGGTTTCAACAACAACAGACTTGCCTTTGTCTACTTGGGCTCCTGGCACTTTGACTAGAGTCCCAGTTGGTTGAGGTGGCTGATGGACTACAGGATCAGGATCTATTACCAAGGATGGTTGTCTCTCACCACGGTAACCACGATAATGTGGGACGTAACCTAAAAGATTGGAAATGGACCTGTCAAGGGAAGAACCGTTTGAGTTGATGTGTTTCAGATCCCGCTTGACATGGTGAGCCTTGTATTCAGGATTTTTCAGTGATTTCTTGTTTATGGTAGAAGCGCCTGTGATGGCAATAAACCAGATGGAGTCAGTAAAGGAATTATTAGAAGGGGTAAAAAGGAGAAAAAATAGAAAATGTAAAGGAGAGAAGCAGACAAGGGGATCCGTCATGACGCGGAAGATAGTAGTCTTGTTCCTCCCTGACGGCGAATTCTCAGTTGCCAGTAACCAGGAAGAGGTCATCATCATTCCCTTTTTCAGTATCAAGGATATTCAAGATCAGTTTTCCCCTTTCATTCCTACATTTAAAGTACCAAACCCCTTGTTTAGTACAGTTTATTGTATAGTGGTAAAGAATTTAATGAATGGTCATTCTTGACCCAGTTATTTGATTTAGGGCTGCCACTCCCATAACGATGTGCACCATATTGGTGGACATCTGAGTGGGAAGGAGACCAGTATAACTGCAAAAGGTGCGGAAGAGAGGGTCTAAGGGGAAGTGGATCCCCGCCTCAAAAATGTCGATTACGGGGATGATCAGGGTATTATTGTCATCTTGTTCGGCCTTGTAGTCCCGGGAAGCAAGTTCTATTGAAACATATTCTGGAATACCGAAGTATTTGCGAAAGGCAGCCATCTTCTTAGAATCGTTTACTTTCGCTCGAAAGATACCTATAGTTAGAGAGAAGTAAAGAGTGAATGACAAAAGAGGAAGATACGATGTGAAAAAGGAACTTACTGGCGTGTAGGGCAAGAGGTCTTGAAGGAGAGGATTCTAGGGCTTTAAATCTGTATATAAGGCCACAGGAATGTACCGGGAATGTTTGAGGATTGAGATGTGTTTTGGCAGAGTAATTGATGAATTTTTGGAGTTAATCGAGGATTTCGGCTCGATTCGCATAAATTGCAGCGTTTGGATCCCACCACATTTAATGAGGCAATGATGATTGTCAGTTTAAAGTGAATGACGGTTATAAATAAGAATGAAGTGTAACGACGACGTTTCGGCAGAGCGAGAATCTTTGACTACTCTTGTAGTGCGGCTGAAGCAGTCAAAGTTGGGGAGCAATTGTGGTAGAGTAAATCTGGATTAGCCACGTGGCATGTGGATTTGAATTCCCTATGTGGCTACTTAAAGTAGAAAAGGTATGATTGTGCACCAGCTATTGTGATTGTCGTCTGTAGGTGGCATTGCGACGGCATATGGCAGAGCGGGCATATGGCAGCGCGGTAATACAACACGGATACCCTAAGGTCTGGTTAGCGGTAAGTCCATAGAGAATCTATGTTAAGGATAAGGTTTGGCCAGCCATGACTAAAGATCCAGATAGCATGGTATCTTTATTAAGGGACACACAGAGCTGGACCGAGGAGGAATTAGCCGGATGTGTAATTCCTGGATCATGCTTGGACTAGAATGTACGATATAAGGCCCGTCATGGGCCCAATACCCATGTAGTACCACGGATCAGATTAGGCCCAATGGACAGGATATCCTGGGAGTGCGGCATGGAGGTTTGGGCACCATGGTTGGCATCTCGGCACTTTAGTTAGCCTAGTATGAGTATGGCATCTCGGCTATGAATAAGGCTAGGCCCAATGCGGCAGCATTCGCAGTGCGGGACAGTGATCAGCTCGGCATAACATGGGCGGTGCGTATAGGTAATTATTAATTGGTAAGATATTGATTGTTACATGCACCAACTGTTATTAGGCCATGAATGTATGATTAACGTATGGGAAGAAGTCCAGACAAGAGAAGCTGAAGGGTTTAGAGGATTAATTGGGCGAGAGATTAAAGGTCTACAGTCTATGTTCATCCTCTCATCTTAATGATGAGTTAAGAAGAGAGAACTGTGCATTGATGGGATTCAATTTTTTGGTAACGAAACTCTGCCCGATTTTCCTCTCAATACTGTGTATTTAATTCCTTTGATTAGGATTGAGTTTATCTCCAACCGAGACTAACTTAATCATCGGAGGGCCTTCAAGCCACTTGGCTAGGGGTCATCTAATCTTTGTGGTTGCAGAGTCAAATCGAAGGCAGTCAAAGTAAGAAACCGGGCAAGAACACGAGAAAAAGGAGGTCGTTGAAACAGAGAGTCAATCAGAGTCAAAGTTGTAATCTTGCAAGGGTAAAATTTATCCTCGCACACAATACATATAAATACAAGTACAAAATAAGAAATATGCAATAATTAAATTGAAAGAATGAAAGTTCTAGGGACCGGATGTTGCATCAGACCTTACACTAGATTCACTGCCCGATTGACAACCCGGTGTATCAACCAATGATGGATTTAGGGAGAATTTTGGGATTTTCAATTATTTTTTATTTAATACTTTAAATAATCATCAAAACTAATAAAAAATATTTATTATAAAATCTATTTGATTTGTAAAAAAACTAATTACTAATTATAATCTAACTAATTAACTATATAAACTTAACCAAACATATATTATTCTTATTAACCTAAATAACTTATTTATTTACAGAATATATTTAAACTTTATTCAAATGACTCAATTTGTTCACAAATATACTATAAACATGCAAAACGATAGATTTACACGCATTTTACACCTAAGTTCCTTAAAATGATCTTAACAATAAAATCATAGAAAATATGTGTATATATCTATAAAAGTGTACAAATCAGAGAATGAATTATTATTAAAATATATAATATTTGATAGCAATTAACGTGCATCATATTTTGAAGGAGACTAAGCCACCACTAGAGAGTGCACCAGTGCCCACACTGATGCTCAGAACTTATCGGTATCGAGTACTTTGAGACTTTTTCATATTTCTTTTCTTGTACTCGGTACATTGACATGATAAGATTGTTATTTTATTTCGTTCCTATTCTCATGTTCCAAGAACTTTACATATATGTCCATTGTGTTCAATATATGTGTGGGTTCCTGCACCCTGACCCAACTTGCTCACCAACTTTCCAAATATGAATCAACTCAACTCTCCAGATATGAACCAATCCTACAACTATAGAAACTCGTTAGTGCTGCCCGACACTATCTGCCGGAATGGCACTCCGATGCCTAAGTCAGATGAGTGTGTATGAGATAAGAATTCAACAATGTAAGTACTCTGTAAAATCAGAATCCGAGAGCTTACTCAGTCTGCACTATTTATATTTATAGTATTCCCGTAGTGCCTAATCCGGCACCATTACCACTAACTGTCCAGGTAATCCGCCGTGATTCCTAGGAACATCTAGGCTTTCTATTCCGAGCAAGGCGGGATCATGCGTGATCCAGTAATAGTCCAGCCAATAAATGTCTTGATCCGGTAGTGCGTTATCTTGCCCGTTAGGTCATGGTCTGGAGACCAGTAGTTTTCGTACCACGGCAGATCCAATCGATCTATAGCCCCTTGTCTTGTCCTGACCCCACGGTCCGGTACTAGATAGCCAGTCGGGCTACCTAGGCACTGCACTACCTCACGACCCAAATGATATATTGGGCCGGAAACCCACCAGTCGATCTATCCGACCCATCTAGACCATATCAGGCCTTCCCTAATGGGCTTGCTCCTTGACCCGGTTCATAGGTCTTGTATGATTCGGTTACCACAGTAGCCCCTCAATACTTACGGGCAAACCGAATTGCAAGTATTGAGTCCGTGCTCCGGTTGAGTACCGAACCATTCCCTATCTTTTGACCCAACTGACCACCGTGGTACGAGAGCATCCTGCCTTTATGGTCGTATCATGAGTCCATGACCTATAGATTATCTAGTATCCGAACCTCCGGGAACATGCCTTATCTGACGGTCACGATCCATCTACTGGTATCTTCCAGACACGTGTCGTCATCTTGGGTTCTATGCATTGGTTTCCCGCCCATCTGTTTTGAATTCCAAACGGCAAAAATCCACCTATATAAGCCCGGAGCCTGCCATTTTTTCCCTTTCCCGATACTTGTGCATATGTGACTTTTCTGGTGAGTTGCGACTACAAGTTTCTTGATCCCTTTGCAGTATCCATAGCATTTTAAAGATATTGTAACCAAGGTATTTCCCCTTTCTTGAAGTTCTCGAGTCGTTCTTATTGAATTGGCGGCAAAAATGCCCCCTTCTGAATCAAAAATTCCCCCGTGCACTATAGCATCACCAAGGACATTGTAGCATTGTCCTAGTGCCCATTCTCCTACCTATGCTTCCGAGCCTACTGGCCTTAGAGTATTTTTCAAATACTTCTCCAGTCCCCAAAACCTAGCTTCCTTCTGCCAGAAGTACTCTATTCTAGATGAAAAATTTGTTGACTTGGTTCCTTTTGACGCTGATGGTGTTCCGGAGATCCGGCACATACGGGGACAACTTATTGTCCCCTTAATGGCAATCATCGAGGGGGGCTCCGGTTCCCCGTCACCGACCTTCTAGCCCGGATCCTCAATTCTCTCGGACTAACCACGGTCCAGTTCACCTTCAACTTCTACTGGATCGTGATGTCCCTGGTTGAGTTGAACCGCCTATATGATTTGAATATAGACATGTCAGATTTCTTCGTGGTGTACTGTATAAACCAGAACAAATCATCCAAATGCTACTTCCCTATAACCCAGAGGGGGCGTGATTTGATCCTAGACCGTCTACTAGACTCGAACCCATGGGCCAATGAATTTGTAATGGTTTGGGGCCGGTATGACAATACAAACGACCCCTTCCCATGGGTGGTCGACACCCTTTGTAAGCATGCTTCATTCTTTTAGTTGAATCATCATTCTAGACCATGCTCTAGTCCTTGAAATTTTGCTCGAAGGCACCTGAATCGTTACCGACAACAAGAACGATGTCGCAGTTGAACGGATCAAGAGGATATTCGAGATCCCAATGTCTTCCCAGGACGTGTCATCTCTTCTGGGGTACAAGACGACGTACAATTCTTTTATAAAGAAGAGGACTTCAAAAACCCAGCTCCCAGTCCAGCTAACTCCGTCTCCAACTGTTCAGATAGTCGCCTGGACCGTTGTGCCCCTTGACAGTCCGGAGCACACAGAAACTGAGTCTGCTGAAACATCGTTGATGGCCAAGAGGAGAGCCCATTAGGTTTGGGATCTACTGGTGGAACACTCCGATGACCCCCCAGCTGGGGCAGTTCTGGCTGTCTCTCCTGCTAATGTTGACGTTCTAGAAACGTCCCTCCAGATTCTAGACCTTACGGAGGATGCTAGGGATTCTACCTCTAGCAAAAGAAGGAGGTTTGATTTCGGGAACAACCACCCGGACCCCTTTGCCGATGTTCTTGAATAGCTGCTGAGGACTCTAACTCCCCGAGCCCTTCGTTATGGCACCCCAACTTTACATTCAAGGATCGGGCTGTGATGAACATTGACTCTGTTGTCACTCTGGGGGTGGCCCCAGCCCTGGTCCGAGTAATCATGCTCCCGAGGGATGAGGAATCCCTTCCGAATTCCCGTGATGAATTGTTCTCATCTGGGCTGGCAACAATTCTTTAGGTATGCTTGATTTTTTCCATTGTTCTTGCTATTGATGATATGCTTTGTAACAACCCGCCCCCACCCTGTACAGTATTGTCCGCTTTGGACGCCATGTCCCAGTGAACTTCCCAGGGGGTCACCCATCCTTGGACTAATCCAAGACGAGTACATTTAATTGGGATGTTCTAATGTGCTTTGATGCCCACATGATTTTAAAAGGCCTTGTACAAGGTAGGTTCATGATCTATTATTTATAGCATACATAATATACATCCACCAAGCAATGTGGGACTTGTCCACTAACCTGAATCTCCTCTCCAGGACTACAGTTGACACCTTAGACTAGGGTATCACAATATCCGCCACTTGGACCACACGTCCTCATGTGGGGTCAAGATTCTCCTCTGGTCCC
>NMUG010000331.1:0-23624 GCA_002855965.1 Monotropa hypopitys
TTGTTGGTAGATTTCTCAATTGTTGTGATAGAATAGTATCATGAACCTCATATTCACATATGTTACACTTAATGATTCGATCTACAATTTTTGTAAAGGAAGTCTTGAGAATTTTGATGAAATCCTTTTGAAGTTATAAATAGTGGTAGTTATGTGATTTTATGATCTTACAAAACACATGTATCAATAGATGGACTATCATCTAAGGATTTAAAGTGAAGGCTCATATGCATAATTGGGGATTATAATATGATGTTCATGTTAGTAGAAGTGATTGTAGAAATCCCTATGAATTGTCTAAATAATGATTTTTCTTTGTGATATGGAAATTGTACACACTTGTAGATCTTGACAAATTCGCTAAAGGATGTCATCTATGGATATATCAGTGTTTGAGATTTTGGAAATCCTTGAGCATATTGACACAGTTAGAATTGATACGTATGTGTAGAGGGGTATGAATGCTTTTGAATAAATAATGTAATTTATTTTTCATGCCTACATTGTGTTATCCAATTTATTCAACTTGGACTGATTTTGTGAAATGTTTTCACAGAGACAAGCGTGGAGAACCGGGAAATACCAGATAAGAACAAGGGAATTATTCCCTAAGCAGTATTAGTGAGTGTAGGGATGTAGCATCTTGATTTTTAGATGCTTGTGCTCTTTTATTTTATAGTAATTGCACAAAATCATGGGAAGTTGCATGGCATGTTGCATGTGTATAACATATGCATATTTTGAGGGGGTTTTAACCTATGACAAATGTTTTGAGAAAAATGTTTTGAGAAAAGATATTTGACAAAAGATTATAGCCTATGGGCATGTTTTGTGAAAAGAGTTTTGGAAAGTGATTTATATACGATATGTATATGAGATATGATGGAGGAGGATTGGTGCCTATATGGCCATAGGGGACGCCCCTTAACATGTTGAAGTCGGGATGCAGTTCGGTGACATGTTCCATGTTGAGGTCGGACTGCGGTTCGACGGCATGTTGGAATGGGGCCGCGGTTCCATGTGATAGTGTACGAGGTGCACGAACTATTGCCTATAGCAATAGCTATTTTGAAAGAAAAGGACGTGAGGAGTCCGCTATTTTGAGAAAAGGGGCCGCGGTCCAATTATATTATGTACGAAAGGTTTTGGAAAATGCGAAAGTTGAGAAGGATTGGTATCATGCATGGCATTGCATCTTTCCTATTTTTGGAACATTATTGTTTTTAAAGTTAAATCGTGCTTTTACTAGCCTTTCACCTAGAACTTGTGATGCATATGTTCACACTCTATTTTCCTTGTTTTGACTTGGAAAATAGGTAGCAGGAGTAGCGGTCCACTATGATGCCAGTGAGAAGTCTTATGCTCGGGAGTCAGGAGCTTGATCATTAATGTACTTTTAGGTGTTAGTTGGCCTTTAGAAGATTGATCTTCTTTTCATATTATAGTAGTCGTCCTTATTTCTTAGATAACATGTGTTTGAGTTAATTATAGTTTTGGATAATTCATCTTGTTAAAGGATTGTTTGGGTTATGAGATCACTCGTGGTATGTAGTGATGTTGAGATGTTTATGTTCCTTTGGTACTTATGAATATTATTCGAGGTGTTTAAAATTAAAGAAATTTTTTATTTCCGCACTAATTTGGTTATTATGAGTTTGGGATGTTACAACTTGGTATCAGAGCTTAGGTTTTAAGTCCGAGTTAGGGGATCACATGAGTAAGTGTAATTGTGTTTGAAGTATGTTATTGAGGTATTGGAATTGTGGTATTAGTATTTTGTGACTATTATGTGTTTCTTTGACACCCATGGGACTTGCCTTGAAATCCGATTTAAAGGATGCCTGATCAACATTCTCTTCCAATGGGAAGTCTTGAAAAGTTAAGTGGAAAAGCATAGTATAACAAATGCTAGGGGTTGGAGTGGTGTTGGAAGAGTGGCTAAGTAGTGGACCATAGAGGGTTGAGTTATGCATTTAAGTTATTGAGGTGTGTGTGACTAACACGTGAGTTTTATATCTGACGCTTGTTTCCACCATGTTGTTTCTTGTTGTGTGATTGACAAAAAGTAAATGTAATGCAATAATCCGACACTTGAAACGATTATTCAAATAAGGAAGATGTGAAATGTTTGACGACAGTAACAACTCAAGGGATAAATGGCCTAGTGATGCATATGATTGATGTGAATTCAGATTGGTTATGACTTTAAAATTTTGAAAAGTCAGATTCATGTGATTTTGGGGGAGTGGTGATGCCTAGTGAAGCGAGAGATTTGGCAATAGATATAGAGGGCATTAATGATGTTTTGGAGTTAATTGATTAGCAAGAGGTGCGAGTATCATCTTATAATTTTAAAGGGTGAGGTATTTTATTGGTAGAAAGCTATTTGATGTCAGTTGTCGGTACCTATATTGGGGGTAATACCGACCGTGACTAGAGTGAAAGGTTTGGGAAAGGTTGGTTAAAGTTTTTTAGTGATTGTATTCACATAAGAGGTGATGGATTTAGGCTGGAAGAGGCATGTGTAAATATGAGACAAAATAAAGTGAGTGGAAGTTTATGAGGCAAAACTTGTGGTTTGAGCAAAGTACGTGGTATGTGTTGCAACTATAGATTAATGGTTTATTATAGAGGGTTATTCGGATATTGGAGGATTTTGTGAGATTGTATGAAATTGATGTTTGAAATCTTTGAGATGAATTTCTCTTTTGAGTGAGGTGTGTGCAATAGCAGTTACCAACATAATTTTTAAGATAGTTCCTTTGGGGAATTACTATGGAAGAAAGTGTTTACTCATCATGTGGATAAAAAAATGTTGTTATGAGGCAATCAGTCTCGTGGGCGGGAACCTTTCGCAGGTTCTCTACCACACGGGTGGAGGGGTCCACGCCCACATCTTCCAGGACAGGTTGATCCAGAACTTCAATTGACTTTACCTGCTCAGCATTAGGACTAGATTTGATAGAAGCCATAAAGCAGTTTCTGGCAGACTTCTGGTTTCCTATGATACTTTCAATCCTTTTGGGCCCTGGGAACTTGATAATCTAGTGATAGGTAGAGGGGATGGCCCCCATCTTGTGCATCCAAGTATGCCCAATGATGGCGTTATAGGCTAAAGGCACATCCACCACCAAGAACTCTGTGTCTAAGGTCACCTTCCCTGCTCGGACTAGGAGGGTGATGACTCCCAAGGGCCATACTGGCTCTGCACTGAATCCAATGAGTGGAGTCCTGGTTGACTTGAGATCCTCTTGGGTGAAACCCGTCCGGTTGAAAGCCTGAAAATATAGAATGTCGGTGGAGCTGCCCTGATCCACCAAGATCCTTTCAGTATCGTACCTGTTGATGTTGAGGGTGATCCCCAACGCGTCGTTGTGCGGGAAGACTACCCCGTCCAGGTCCTCCTTTGAAAATGAAATCTGGACGGGTTTCCCGCACTGCTCCCTCTGGCGCTTCCGCCCGAGCTGCAAAACATGATGTTCGTGGCCTTCTTTTCTTTTCTGTGCACGGGACTCTGCCTTGGAGATCGGCTCTATTGCTTCATGGATCATCGTGATGGTACCAAGTGTAGGTAGGTCCTCATCTGAAGAGTTGTTGCACATATCCACCCTTCTAGGCCTGGCATCCTGTCGGGGTGTCTGGGCGATATACTTCTTCAGATGACCTATTTCCACGAGGTCTTCCAAGAACTGCTTGTAAATCTGGCATTGTTCGGTCATGTGACCAAACTCTCTATGATAACTGCAACTGAGTCCCGTCGCCTCCAGTTTGGCTTGATTCCCTCCTTGTTTGGCTGGCCATCTCCAGAAAGGCTCGTCCTTTAGGGGATGAACCATTCTATAAATAGAGGTGTTGAACTTTGTCCTGATGGCTTTGTAGGCCTCAGGACCTGGTCAGGGTATCTTGTGAGCAGTCTATAGAGTGGTCTCAGCCTCTTCTGCCTTCTTGGAGTGAGATTGCTGGGACGCCTTCCTCTTTCTGCTCCTCTTCTTGTCAGCAGAATCCACCACATGGGTCCGGTGCGATCTGTTGGCATGGCGGCCTGCCTCTACAAGGCCTTCTTCTTCCAGTTTTGCATGCTGCTCCACCCGCTCTATCAGCTCGGGGAAAGTCTCTACTTGGGTCAGAGTCAAGGATTCTCTTAGTTTCTCACCAAAGGAAAGCCCCAATCTGAACATCGACACTGCCTGCTTTTCGGTGCAGTCCTCGACCTCGTTGTAGATATCCACATACCTACCGATATACGCTCTGAGAGTCTCATCTGATCGTTTTCTCAACGAAGTCAGAGAGTCAAAGTATTTGGGCGCAGCTCGGCTGGTCATGAACATACCAACGAAGGTCTCGGCCAACTGCCCCCAGTTGCAAA
The DNA here is from genome assembly GCA_002855965.1 of Monotropa hypopitys. Taxonomy (NCBI): domain Eukaryota; kingdom Viridiplantae; phylum Streptophyta; class Magnoliopsida; order Ericales; family Ericaceae; genus Monotropa; species Monotropa hypopitys. The sequence continues at coordinate 4,367 of NMUG010000331.1, forward strand.
TTGATCACAACGCTAGTTTATGGTACCAGTTGAGTGCTGTCCGGCCCAAACTGGATGCAAACATTTTACAGTAGAGGCTTTCGTCCCCCTCGTGTAGGATCAGGGACAGCTGGAAATCCTTGAGATGTGCCACTGGGTCTGTCCTCCCATCATACTTCTGAAAGTTGGGGAGACTGAAACCCCTGGGAATTTGGTAGCTGGTGATTTCCCTGGAGAGCGGGGTGGAGGTGATCTGCTGAATGGCTCTCTTCGCGGTCTCCTGGGCCGTTCCCCGTTCTTTGAGATGCTCGTCCAGTCACATCCTCATATCTTCAAAGTTTGCTGGTGCGGAGTTGACTAGAGTTGAATTTTGTGGTCTTCCCACTCGCTCCCCATGTGCAGGGACTCTGGGGAGAAGTTGATCCCTGAGGTCCTGCATACGAGGTGCTGTTTGCTGCAGCTGCTGCGAATCACCCGTGCGGCTGTCGGTCCTGCTTTGATGCTCACAGTGCTGAGGGGGATCCCGAGCAACCCTACGCCACTCCCGGTGACGGGGTGGATCCCTCTCTTCTCTGCTGTTTTGCTGGCGGGTCCTCCCCGTTCCTTCTGGCGCCACTTGGTTTCCAGAGGGGCGAGGGGGATCCTTTCTGGCCTGGCTAGTCTGAACCTCCGAACATTGCCGCTGGTGTCCAACCTGTCTCTGCTTCTCCTCAGGCTGCTTGGACAGCCTTGCTACATGCAACTCCAAGCGCTGAATCGCTTGGTTTTGCGTCCTGATGATTTCTGTCAAGTACTCGTCTCTGATCGACTTAGACCTAGTTGGCGATATAGTATACTCAGAGCGAGACCTGCTGTCACCTTCCAGGGAGCATTCAGTCTCCCTTGTGTCGCGGTGTTGGTCTTCTGGGACGTCATTCCGAACTCTCAGTGGGTTCCCAGTGCCTCTGGGAGGGGTTTTGAGGTCCCTTCTAGACTAGGAACGCCTCCACGAGTATCCAGGAGACGTGATTGGTTGTTGGTAACTTTTCTGGGTGCCGGAGGAGGATCGGAGTGGGTGGCCTCTGGGCACCTTCCCTTTCCCGTTTCCTTTCCGGCAATGCTGGGTGTTTCCTTTCTGTGGTTCGTCATTCGTTCTCAACTGGTTCCGAGCTTTGACTTGTTTTTCTTGCTTTTGTGGGTGGGTTTCCCACAGACGGCGCTAATTGTGCGAGGGTAAAATGTACTTGCACTATCCTTGCCGGTAAACAATTACTTTGTTTGGGTTGTCTGGTTATCCTGCCAAAATGCTCCGACCTTAGCTCGTCCTGTGCTCAAAGAAAATAGTTAGAGAACCTCCCGCCTCTAGTAGACGGAAGGCTCTCCGATGACTAAGTTAGTCCTGATCGAAGATGAAGTGTAAACTGTAAGCACGAGAGGGTGATAGAGCAAATTAGCATGTACTTTTCTCAGTTGGATGAACTCTCGTTTATATACTCCTGCCTTCCGGGTTTCCAGCTTCTCGCTGGGAACGAGGTCGTCCTCGGACCTTTCGTCCATTCTCTTCGTGTAGAATGTGGGTCTGCCACATTCCTGACAGGATCACATGTCTGCATGCCTTTTTGCTATTCTGGGGGACTGGATGTTCTCTTGGGAAGGGAAAGTCTGACACGCATGTTGTCGCACCGCCTTTGGCTGACTGACACATGGACTCCTCTGTCTGCCACCCCTTCCCGCACTGTTTTACTGTATTCCGCACTGGTGGATGTCGGCTACACAGAGCCGACCTAATCTGCACAGCGAGCTCTGCTGAGGCACATTCGCAGCTGTAACACCCTTGGTTTAACATGCGCTGTACTGGGTAACTGTCCTCCGCATAGTGAAGATGCTCTGCCGCGCAAGGCGAGCCTAATCCACACATTCAGGGCTGTGTGAGGCATTGTCAGCTGTATCTCCCATGATCTTTCACGTGTCCCTGAAGAGTCTCCCGCCTAACTACCGGGATGTGAGCCATACTGGGCCCACCTAATCCGTAGTGCGGGTACTATTGGAAGTGCGACAAGCTATATCCAATGGGGATCTGACGATGACGCGCACAATGGCTGGGTCCTATACTGAGAGAATGCTAGACCGCACATGGCTTAACTGATTCCCTTGGTAACGGGAATTGCTGACGTGACAATCTGGCCGTGCTACCGCGGAGGGCTGGGTTAATACGTTCATGCCTTTTGACACGTGGCAAATCTTGGTTTATCACACCACATCAGATTTTGTTGCTCTTCCCCATATCATCGATCCTCTTGGGCCCTCTTTATTGCATGATTGTCCTTTATTTGGGATTTGATGTTTTCCTTTTTTATCACAAACCCTTTTCGGGTTTTGACTATATTGAATTTTTTTATTTTGTCATAGCCCCTTTCGAGTTTTGACCATGCCATATTTTTTCCTTTTTCTATCACAGCCCCTTTTGGGTTTTGACTGTGATAGATGTTTTTATTCTTGACATAGTCCCCTTTCGGGTTTTGATCATGGTTTTTCCTATTTTGTTATAGCCCCCTTTGGGGTTTTAACTATGTCAGATTTTTTCCCTTTTTTGCCACAACCCTCTTTTGGGTTTTGAGTGTGTTGTATTTTTTGATTTTTGCCATAGTCTCCTTTCGGATTTTGACTATGCCATATTGTCTTTATTTTTGGTTTTGAAATTCAATTTTGATTAGACATGATCATCCTTGTTTTATTCCAATAATTGGAGCATCAGTAGTATTTCGAGAGAGGATGTTTATTCAGCATTTGAAGGACATATGACATCTAGAATATATAATTTCGGAATTCCCCCCTTATTTTTTTGGAAGGGAAAGGGAGATATATATAATTTTTTTATTTTGATTGTTTTTTATGTCTGCCTTTTTGATAGAGAAAGGAGTATATGAAGGTAGAGAAGAAAGTAGAATTCCCTGATGCTCAATCATTTCGAATAAATGACTGAAAGAGGATGTCTTATTGAAATCAAATTGCAAGTGCTATACTTTTTAATGATTCTTTTACCCTAAGCATAGTATCACTTGAGTGGACATGGGAACTCTCCACCATCTATTTCTGATAAAATTAAAGTGACATCCATCAACACCTCGATGACAATTTAATGGCCTTGGAAGTTAGGAGCGAATTTTCACTTTGCTTCTTTTTAAACTGGAAGGATACGAATCAATACTAAATCCCTTTCGTTGAAAATTCTCAGATGGACATGTTTATTGAAATTCCGGGAAACCCTTCGCTGGTAGCATTGAAAATGATAAATAATATCCATCCTTTTTCTCATCTATCAAGCAGAGTTGGTTGTGACATGCTTTTTTCCATTCCAAGTCATATAGCTCCATTTCCATCAAGATCATTAAAGAAGGGATTTCAATTTCTAGCAGAAGGATGGGCTCGTAGCCGTATACCAAGGAAAATAGTGTTGCCCCTATAGAAGTAAAGATAGAAGTGAGATAGGCCATGATCTCATAAGATAGTTTCTCATGACAACCCTGATGGGTTTATGTCATTTTTCTTACATTTCTCGTGATGCTCTTGTTTACTGCTACAACTACTCCTTTCATTTCCAGGCTATAGATGGTGAAATTTTAATAATTAATTTGAAATTGTGAGCATAATTTTTCCATTAAGGAGTTGTTCACATTCTTTGTATTATCTATCACCAAGGATTTCGGTGATCCATACTAACAAATGATATTATTTCTATTAAAGTGTGTGATCACTCTTTCCGTATCCTACGCAAAGCTTGTGGCCTCAACTCATTTGGTAAAATAGTCGATGGACACTAATATGAATTGATTCCCATTGGAAGCTTTTGGATTGATGGATCCTATAACATCGATGCCTCAAGCTGAGAAAGGCCAAGGAATGACCATTACTTGCAGACCTTTGGGAGGGACTCAGACAACATTTCCATTAATCTGACATTTGTGGAACTCTTTGACATACTTCACACAATATGTTTCTATAGTCTTCCAATAATAACCCGTGGGAAGGATCTTTCATGCAAGAGAATTCCCACTCATATATGGTCTGCAAGTTCCTTTGTGTACTTCCATCATCAATCTACTGGACGAGGGAGTGTCCACACACTACAGGGGTCTGTGCCTTTATCCTTTCAAGAAAACTACTCTGCAAAGAAAGATCTGGATAGATAATCTTTAGATAGTTTTCCTATCATTTGATATGTCTCCCTCCGGGAAAATTTCTGACTGCATTAATCTATTGATGTCGTGAAACCAGGGCTGACCGTCTCCTTCCTTTGATGATGTTGTGCAATATACGAGAGCATCTCTCTCTATTTGAATATCAGGAATATTCTTTTCTTCAAAAAAATAAATGTCAGCAACTATGGCGGCTATAGAATTTGCAAACGAATTTTTAGCTCGAAGAACGTGAATGAAGCTAATATCTTTGAAATCTACCCGCAAATCTCACTTTTTGATTGTAGGGAGTCAACTTTAGATTCCTGGTCCACAAAGTTTCATTGATCTACTATATAATAAGATTAGAATCTCCATATACATTTAATATCACAACCCATACTATATAAAATAACATATTATAATTTGTATGGTATAGGATGCAACGGTCAACCCAAAATCACATTTTATAACTCAAATACATAAAGTCTAATTTCTATTTCATTATCATCATTATACTACAATCTATTTCATAACCCGTATACCAACTTTATTACATCATCATCATGTTTCTCAACCTCAAAACCTACTCATCACAACCATGTTTACATTGGATCCATTGATACAAACTTACAAACCATACACTATAAAATATGAAAAAGACTTTCACGCTTTCTAATTCACACAACCCTAACTCGTATGACTAAGAAATTCCCCATGACATTGTAGCATTACCCTGGACCACCGTCTATATGATCCACATCTGGATTTACAAGTTAAAAACAAGACAAGCAAATCTAGAAGTTAGAGTATCAAATCCAAGTATAAAAACCAAAAGCAATAATAAATGGCAAGAGATTGATTAAAATCACTACAACAATCACATAATGGCACATTACTACTCACAACATGATGTTACTGTCCACCGGTTCATCACAACCATCTATATTATGGTTTCCCACGGTGTTACTGTCCCCTTAACTCACTGGGATGCTTGCACAATAATTTCTTGAGATGTTCCTGTCCACCGACTCACTCGGGTTCTTATAATTTTTCCTTCCGATATTACTGCCGTTAGGCTCACCGAAATTCACTCACACATTCACATCCCACAATCTATTATACAAAATAAAACGGTATGGACCCCACACATTTTTAGCATTCCTTCATACGCGGACATCGATCAGAATAGGTGCTCCTCTTTCAGCTTTCCACTCTCTCCCGCCCTCTCTCTCTCTCTGTCGCGTCTTTATCTTCCTCTCTCCTATATATCTCTGTATGTGTATATTTATATTTACCTTTTTAGTTTTTCGTTGATCTACATATTGTGGACTAATTGGTACTCGAAAAAATGAAACACACTTTTTGACAGCAAATAGGTTTTCGAAAAAAATGGTTTGGATTGGAATATTCATTAGAGAACACCGGTGTACAGGTATTTGAATGTACACGGGTGTCTAAATGTATAGCGGGTGTTTGTGGCCAGAATCGTCACTTTTTTACAACAACTCAGATCAAAAAAATTAGATAAAGAGATCCACATACATGTGTTTGAATGTATAGCGGGTGTCTTATTTATCCAGTGGTACAAGCGATAGACCTCTTACATACCCAACGAACAAAAAGTGGATACAATTTGTTTCCAAAATCAGTTTGTTTTTATGATTTACAAGCACAAAAGATCTTCTATATACTTTCTTAATTCTTAATTTTAAACATATATAATTTAATTGAAATCACTTGGCTTAAATAATTGTAGGAGAATTAAAAATTAACTCAATGTGTGACATTGTTACATAATCTTTTGCATGCGTGGTTTCGATTTGTTAATGTATTGCGGGGTCGCTTAGAATTGCAATTTAGCTCAGAATTTTATCTTTATAGATGGCATTGCTACATATCATGTGCGACATTATTACATATCATGTGTTGCTAAATAATTTTTATGAAATTAATAGGGATTTAATTACATATCATGTACTGGCATTTAGTTGTATATCGTTGTTTCAGTTGAGGTCTGTATAGCGTGGTTGGCTGTGTTTTGGTGTTTTGATTTTGGCATCACATTTTCACACATATTTTCTCTACACATTTTCATACACATTCTCTACACATTTTCATACACATTGTCTATATATTTTTCATACACATTTTCATACACATTTTCACACATTCTCTAAAAATAAAAAACAGTATAAATGTTTTAAATCAATTGAAAAATAAAAAACAGTTAAAATGTGTAAAATATTTTAAAATTTTTAAACATAAAAAACAATTTTTTTAGTTTTTTAAAAAAACTATTTTGATTCTATTTTTTTAACTACATAAATGTTTGATTTTTGTAATTAAATTTAAATGAGTAAAATTTTTTGAATTGTTTTACTCAATTTTGATTTTTTAGTTTTTTACAAAATTTTCTATACCGAAAATACGGATCGAGTGTCGTCACTCACATGAGTGTCAAAGGCACTCCAAAGTGCCGAAGGCACTACTAACACTTGAACTTTCATCGTACCCTCATGTATTATATTGCGCTTTCTATTCTGTCGTCATTCATCATTAGTGCCGAAGGCACGAATCAGTGCCGAATACACTACTAACACTTGAAGTTTAGTCGTACTCTTAGGTATTGTATTGCGCTTGTTATTCTGTCGCCCCGTACCATCGACACGGGCTATCACTAGTATCAAATAAAACACATAAGTATTAATATCTAATGAAAGGCCAAACAAGTGAATAATTGTACTTCATATTGCTAATAAATGTTGTTCTTAATCATCTCATAATGTTTTTATCTCTAAGACACTTGTACTATGAAGGCATAGGCCTTACAATAAAAGATTCTAACATTGGGAATTCATATCACGTAAATAATCCACAACACTTAAATTCCATATACCACAATTCGTAATAAACAAACTTACCTTAACTATTCGGATGTCTTTTAACCGTTGAAGTCTCGGGTCCGATAATTTCTTTTCCTGAAATAATTCCAAAGGAATTTAAGGATACCAACATTTTCCCTAAACCCTTATTTATTTTAATTTCTTTAAATTGTTTAAGGGTATTATAATTTATTTACAAGGGCCTTAAACCGAGAGGTTTTGATCTTATTATACTTGCTAACCCAATTAGGATTCTTTAGAACTAAACCCAAATGAAATTATATATTTTCTTCTGACGGATAGCCAGACCAGTACCAGACCAGAATGCCGGCCGGTATGTTGGTTATTATCTTTTCTAGATTATTGGCTGGCCAACATTCTGCCCATATTTTGCAAAGACCGGTACAAACACCGGTGAGCCGGCTGGTATACCGTCCGGTATACCAGTCTCCCACCAGTTCGAGCGTGTTCTTGGTGTTTTTGGTTTTCTGCCCAGAAAACTTACGAGTTTACTCAAAAAATGCTATTTCCTACTGTTTTGTACTGGAAAACATTTCCCCCAGACTTGCTTACTTACCCTAACATTGATATAGTCTAAAAACTCATCAAAACTCATTAAAACACCCTTTGATTCACCAACTCAACAACTTAACAATTTTTCCAGGTGAGGTTAAACCCTTCCTTTAAATTTCCTAACACTTACTATGGTTTAAAAGAGCAAGAACTTGGAGAAAACTTACCTTTGTTACCCAAGAAATACTCCTAGCAATCTTCCTCCTTCAATCTCCAAGTCTTTTTTTCCTCTTCCCCTTGTTCTTCCTCTCCCAATTCTCTCTCGTAGGTTATTTGTTCCAATTGAGCAAAAGACAAGTTTTGCCTCAAAGTTAAAACATGGAAGATGATTCCATGTATTATTGCTCCCTAATATCTTACAACTTCCTAGGGCACGATCCAATGTATACAACTCATCTTACTTAAAATACAACTTTGTCAAAGTTTCCATTATTTATTTATTTTTCATGCCCTAAAGTTTAATTATCACATTTTGACCCCATCCCACTACTTCTTTCTAATCGAAACCTTATGCTCAGTATTATCTTGTTTTGCATAGTTTCTTTCTTATAAATTTAATTAATCCTGCAAACATTACTAAAAAACTCTAGACGAGAATTTTTAAGTGAGTATTACAATTCACCCCCACTTAAGAAATTTCATCCTCGAAATTTAAAATACCTGATATGAAGAGATTCGAATATCTTGCTTTCATTGCATCCTCACCCTCCCAGGTAGATTCCTCGAGTCTATGATGTTGCCACAATACTTTGACCTACGATATGATTTTGTTCCTCAGCACTTGTTCTTTTCGATCAAGAATTTGCATAGAATGTTCTTCATATGCGAGATCTTCTCGCAGTTCAATATCATCAATTTTAGGGATGTGAGTTTCATCAAGAATATATCTATGTAGCATGGATACGTGGAATACGTTGTATAACTTGACTAGTTCCTTAGGCAAAGCTAGTCGATAAGTTGTGGCCCCTACTTTCTCAATAATTTCATTGTGTCCAACATATCGGTGAACCAATTTCCATTTACTCTTGAAACACATAACTCCTTTCCATGGTGAAACTCGAATGAAAACAGAATCATCTACATTAAATTCTAGTTCATGACGACGGTTATCAGTATAACTTTTCTGACAACTTTGAGCAACTCGTAGTCATTCCCAAATTAATATCACCCCTTCAGAAGTTTGCTGAATTAATTCTGGACCCAAAATTTGTCGTTCTCCTACCCCACTCCAACAAGTAGGAGTATGATACCATCTCCCATAAAGAGCTTCATAGGGCACCATACCAATGCTACTTTGAAAACTTTTGTTGTGAGAGAACTCAGTTAAGGGTAAATAATCATCCCAACTCCCTCCAAAATCCAACACACAAGACCATAACATGTCCTCTAAAATCTGAATGGTACGTTCAGATTGTCCATCGGTTTGTGGATAAAATGTCGTACTAAATTTTAAGGAAGTTCCCAATGCATACTACAAATTCATTCAAAATCTGGATGTAAACTAAGGATCTCGATCACTAACAACAGAGACTAGAACTCCATGCAAATGAACAATCTCATTAACGTATAATCTAGCATTGCGATCGATAGAATAATTGGACTTAACGGACAAAAAATGAGCAGATTTGGTAAGGCAGTCAATCACCACCCAAATGGAATCATAACCCTTTCTAGAACGGGGTAACCCTACCACAAAGTCCATGGTAATATGCTCCCATTTTCATTCTGGAATGGGTAAATTTTGCAACAATCTCGCAGGGCCTTGAGGTTCCACTTTAACCTCCTGACAAGTGAGTCACTTTTATAAAAATTTAGCTATATCCTGCTTCAGACCTTTCCACCAAAAATTTTCCCTCAAATCGTGATATAATTTGGTTCCACACGGATGAATTGCATAAGTTGAACTATGGGCTTCTTCTAAAATATCCTGTTTAAGTTTATCATCACCTGGTACACACATCCTTTTCCTAAACATTACCATTCCATCACTCTTAATCTCAAAATCTAAAATTTCCCCTTTAAGCACTTTTTGTTTGATTTCTTTCATAAATGGATCAGAATTTTCCCTTCTTGCATTCTGTCAATAAATATAGGACGTACAGATATACGGGCTAAAAACACATTATTTACTCCGAGTTGACAATTTACCCTCAACTTTTTCATTTCCCAAAAATTCTCCACCCTAGCACAATAAGCACATGCTAAACTCCCAACTAATTTACGGCTTAAAGCATAGCTTATGGGACAGAATTAGTGATTCCACTAGAGGTTAGCATCCCCACTATCTGTACAAAATTAGTGGAGCAGGGGGCAATAACAATGTTCTAGTCGTGCAGCTAGACCCAACAGAAGAGAAGAGAGAAAGGGCACTCATCAAGCTGGTTTCATATCAAAAACATCTGAATAAATTTCACAATAGAAATGTACACCCAAGGGAGTTTGGAGTTGGTGACTTAGTTTTGAGGAAATTCCTTGGAAACACCAAGGACCCAGTAGATGGGAATCTTGGGCCAAATTTGGAAGGGCCCTATAAACTGATCGGGAAGTTAGTCTAGGGGACTTACAGACAAGTAGATATGGATGGAATCAAGATTCTGCACACCTAGAATATCTCCAATCTCAAGAAGTTCTTTCAATAGAATTATAATAAGCAATCGTATTTTATGAAGTTTTGCAAATAAAAGAACCCCTTTTCTCTCAGTACAGACTCTTAACCGTTCAAGATAAAGCATGGAGTAAGAAAGCAAATGTTCAAAAAGTCTTAACTTACGCATTGAGGGCAATGGTCCCGAGTAGAGAATACTCAGAATACGTTGAGAAGGCCCAGAACCACTAATCTTGAGCCGAGATTCTTTAGGAGATGAGAAATCCCAAAATTGGGCGAGAAACCTAGGGGTTTTAATGGTCCTGAACCAAAAGGTATATTTAGGGAATGCGAAGTCCCAAGATAGCCCAAGTTCAAAATGGGTGAGAATCCCAAGGGCCATAGTGGTCCTTAGCAAAAAAATACATCTTTAGGGGATGAGAAGTCCCAAGATGGCCCAAGGCATAAAATAAGTGAGAAACCCAAGGGCCGTACGAGTCCTTAGCCGAAAAATCCATCCTTAGGGAAAGGGAAATTCCAAGATGGCTCAAGTCCTAAAATTGGTGAGAAATCCAAGTGCGTTAGTGGTCCTTAGCTTAAAAATCCATCTTAAGGGAGAAGTTGCTCCAAGAAGACTCAAAGCTTAAAATGGGTGAGAAACCCAAGGACCGCACATGTCCTTAGCTAAAAAACCTTTTTCAAGGGGTGGAAAACTCCAAAATGGCAAAAGGCATAAAAGAAGGGTAGGAAACTTAGTGGCCGCAGTGCGACACAAAGTAAAAAGTTACCTTTTAAGGAAAAAATGTTCCAAAGATGACAGTAAATTCAAAGAATGAAAAAGATCAAAAAAGGAAAAAAAGACAAAAAGTACACAACAAGGCCTATAAGTACTTAGCAGTATCCAAAAGCAGAAGTAAATAAGACATTCAAAAGCATTCACAAGATGCAAAATATTTCATTAAAGTAGCAGACACCAAAGAGAAGTTATTACAGATAGTGTTCAAGAAAGAATAAGAAAAGAAAAGAAGAAAAGTTTCAGTTAATGACTACAACTTCTGGTGTTTGAGAAGCCTCAACACCAGTAGCAGGAACTTCCAATGAAACTTCAGATGGATTAGTGCCTGTTGTTGAGACAGCAGTATCAAAAGTAGGCAGAACATCCTCATCCTGAGTTTCAACAGTTGCGGGAATGATGTCGAGAGTGGCAGGGATCACTGGAGGAGCAACTTCATTTGGATCTTGTTCAGAAGTTACATTTTAGGCACGACCATAGAAGGGTCTATCGCAGGACTAGTCTCTTCTGCAGAGGATGTGATGGGCTCTATGGATGAGGCCTTGTTGGGAAATGGAATCTCCCTCCGAAGACGGGAGTCCTATGCCACATCACAGGCATCCATGACCATCCCCAACATCTAAGTGAAAATGAGGTCTTTTAGTTGAGGTAATTGCACAAAAAATTGAACTGTGTAATTTGAAGCAGTTGTCTTAGACCACTTGGTATGGCCCTGATCTCCTGGGTCACTAGTTTAGCCTTTTATAGCTCAGCACATGCGTATTCAAGTTCCAGAGATTTGACTTTATATTTCTCCGCCACGTCAGTCTTCTCAGTATCAAAAGCTTTGGCCCTCTTGTCCATCTCAGCATGGACATCACTCCTCAATTTTTCCAGAGTAGCTTGGCCTTTCTTCTCAGACTGGGCCATGGATGCCTCGAGTATTTGGACTTCTTTCTGCTCCATAGCCAGGTCAGAGAAGGCATCTTCATACTTATTGGACAGAACCTATATCATGTACTCATTCTTTTTGGCCAAATCCATGGCATTCTTGGCATGATCGACTTCCTTGGTGTACTCGGCATGTAGCGTTTTGTACTGAGCAACCACCTTAGTCGTGCATTGAACAAACTATTAAAAAGAAAATGGAAAAATTTAGAGTTGAAAGTGGAATGTGGGACTAGAAAAGAGAATAAAATGCAAGGAAAGAGTGATGAAGATTAGTACCTTTAGAGAGTATGAGTAGATCTTTTGGACTAAGTCTCAAGTGAAAAACTTGGCCTCCTCAGCCACATCCTTTAGCAGCATCACCGCTTGGGCTATCCAAAATACAGTAGCCCCATCTAGAATTAAATTAGATTTTTTTCACGGATCTACTATAGTAGCCGGACCTCACCAGGCATGGGTCGGACTCTTGCAGCCGAACCAGACGGCAGTTCGAACTCTACCCCACACCTCACGGGGCAATCCAAGGCTGTCGGCCCAACGGACCTCCGGAAAACCACTACAGCTGGAGGATAGAACCGATGGTTCGTCATGTATTCTTCACCATCTACAGGAGACTCACCAGACACCCGAAGGAGCCAAGCCGGGCCGGCCATGTGGCCTCCTTCAACCTCCAGCGAATTCATTCTGGACGTCAAGGAAGCCCTGTGTTTCCCCCATTTGGGAGGAACAACTTCCACAGACGTCCGGTCCTACACTAGAGGGGTCCACCATCGGCAGCAACAAGGAACAATGACCTCCGGTAGACGGTACACAGGATAGCCGTACAACTGCTGATGTGGCTTGGGTCGGTCCAACAGCCCAATAGCATCATATGGCTAACGTCAGCACCAGGCCCTCCCCGTGTGCATCACATGCTTGCACTTTTGGCGCCAAGTCAGGTTGGCCTATATATATCCCATTCAGGTACTGTTCACAGGATCTGATCCTGATCTCTCTCCGATAGCTCTTTCAGTTTCCGATTGCCTCTCTCTCTCGCAGTCACTGACTTAGCCATCGGAGGCCCCTCTCGGTCGCTGCCAACCAGTGGGCACTGACCCTTGTTTTGCAGGAGCTAAGCAGGGGGTCCATTTCTTCTTATAGGTAACTTGCTCTGCCATCCGAAGCTCTAGTTCTCTCAGCCATCCAGATCAGCATAGGGGGAACCATAGACCGCTCCGGGTACCGGTCACCACAATAGGCGTTCACAGTGGGACATCCAGTTCCTACACCAAGGTGACTACACATCCGTCTCTCTCCTCAGTGATAACTTCCTCCACGATGGCCGCGGACGACACACACGACCACCATCATCGTCGGTTGCCTCTTGCCCCTCCGCCGACGTTTGCAGCAGCTCAGGATCCTCTGCCAGCTTTGCTGGGAGCCTCTTTTTAGCAACCCGACGAACAGCTTCGCCAGAAGGACGCAGAGATAGCCTTTCTCAAGGACCAGTTGGCCAGGCTAGCTGGTGCACCGACTCTATGCCCCCGGTTTCTTATGAAGATGCTCAGCGTACCGAATCCCATCATACCAGGACCTAATTGGTCCTAGAGTGACGGGGAAGACCGAACGATCATGGCCGCTCGGACAAAGGAAAGACGATTCGCCAATCCCCCATCCGTCAGCACCAGTCGGGAGGCCATCATGCCCGGACCTCCAGGTATCGTCTCGCCGCCAGTACTGTATCAAGTTCTCGCTCTAGAAGATCTCGCGAGACACTATACCTCCCTTCGCCGGATGCTTAGCCCTGGGAAACTTTAGAAGTGAACTATAGATGTCACCGACAGGGGGACAATCAGCGCTCCGGTAGGAATCACAGAGTGGATGACTTCTCCTGCCGTAAGAAAAGACATCGCAGGGGGCAAGACTCCCCTCCCCCTAGAGACCTCCTGGACCATCTGAACTTGCGTCAGAGCCAGATGGCCCTCAGCCCAGAAAAGAGAGCGGTTCAACAGAAGGCATCCGTTGATGCTAGACTTCGGCAGCTCAGCCTCTCCCCTTTCGTTCTGGAGATTGAGCTTGCGACCCTCCCACCTGGCTTCAACCTTCCGAAGTTCACCAAATATGACCCCAAGACGAATGCCTACACCCACCTCATCCATTTTCGACAGATAATATCTCTTTATACCATCAATGATGCCATCATGTGCAAGGTATTCCCCACCAGCCTTGATACTCTAGGCTCTCTTTGGTTCAACAAGCTCCCTTCACGTAGCATTTCATGCTACCGGGACCTTGAATGAGCCTTCATGGCCAGATTTGTCACAAGCAGACCAAGTAGGTCGACGCTCTGATCAGCCTCAAGAAGCGTCCGGACGAGAGCCTCTGGCAATACGCTGAGAGGTACTGGAAACTCTTTAATGAGATCCAAGGTTGTGATCAGACGGTGGCCACCGCCTCTTTCAAGAACGGCTTGGAGAGCAACAACCAGATCTTCGCTGATCTCACTCTCCACCCTTCGGAAGACATGGACGATCTCATGCTCCGAGTGGAGAAATTCTGTCAATTGGAAGACCTTCTCGTTGAGCGAGCATCCCAGCGTCCGGAGCAGCAGTCGCATACAACCCTGTCGGTAGGAGTCCGAAGGCAGGTCAATGTAGTCAAGGCTGGCCGAAGGAAAGGACCGAAGGGTCCGAAGCCCCAGGAGTTTACTGCTGTTCACCGAGCCCATTTATACAGTGTTAAAGCACATCGAGAACCAACCGTTCTTCACCTGGCCGGACCAAAAGCTTAGAACGGCCAACAAAACGAAGGATAAGCAGATCCATTACATCTTTCATAAGGAGTAGGGACATTTTATGACCGGGTGCAAACCCTTCAAGTCGTACTTGGAGCTCCTAGTGCGGCAGGGCCACCTAGCCCAATGGATTGATCATCAGAAAACCCAAGAGCTGGCTCAGAGATCCGGACATCCCGTCCAGCCGAAGGAGGATGTTCCAATGATCATTGTAATCCACAGCCCCTCAATAAGGAAGCAGACGCCCGTCTTCGTGCAAAAATCGACTAGGCCTCTACCCCAAAGCAAGTGCTCACGGTCGGATCTGCCCCCAAGTGGAAGTTTGCTTCCGAACGGTCAGGATGGTCCATCACTTTCACGGAGAAGGACCTTGATCGAGTGCAGCTGCCGCACAACGATGCCTTGGTCGTCACTCTCCGTGTCAGACCGGCCAACGTCCGGCGCATTCTCATCGATCAAGGAAGCTCTGCCGAGGTAATGTACTTCTCTTTGTTTCAATCCCTTAAGCTTTCTCCTGACGATTTGCAGCCTGTCGATGTCCCACTCGTTGGATTCAACGGAGCTCCAGTCTGGCCACTCGGCAGAATTACCCCCAGTCCGGGCAGGGTCCAAAATTGTCCACATGGAGTTCATTGTTGTCGACGTTCCAAGTCCATACAACGCCATCCTTGGCTGGACCTGGATCCACTCTATGCAAGCAATTGCCTCTACCTACCACCAAGTCGTCCGGTTTATCGGCACCTCCGGACGGCAGGACATTTTTGGCGACCAGACAGCATCAAAGCAATGATATATATCAACTGTCCGGGAGAATAAGGAAATAAAGCAAGTTTAGTAGGTAGAAGTTCCAGACGCCCCAGTTCTTAAAGATGTTAGCGCTCCGGCAGCTGACAAGACAGTCGAGGAACTCATCACTGTGCCGATCAACGAAGACAGTAGTCGGACATTTCTCATTGGGTCCTCACTTCCTCCGCCGGACCAAGAGCAGATGGTTAAATTTATGAAGGCTAACATCGAGGTCTTCGCATGGACTCCATACGAGATGCCCGGAGCGGACTCATCGTTCATCTGTCATCAGTTGAACGTAAATCCCTCCTGGCACCCCGTCATCCAAAGACCGCGATGCTCCTCTCCGGCACATACTCAGGCGGTCATGGAGGAAGTGGACCAGCTGCTAGAAGCAGACGCCATCCGGGAAGTCCAGTTGCCCACCTGGTTGGCCAATACAGTGGTCGTCAAGAAAAAATCTGGCAAATGGCGAGTCTGTGTTGACTACACCAATCTTAATGATGCCTGCACAAAGGACTGCTTCCCTTTGTACAAGATCGATCAGCTGGTCGATGCCACCGCCAGACACCAAAGGCTCAGCTTTATGGACGCCTACAAGGGTTACTACCAGATTTCAATGGCCAAAGAAGACATGGAGAAGACAACCTTTATCACCCCCAAGGGGGTGTACTGCTACAAAGTCATGCCCTTCGGCCTCAAGAATACCGGAGCCACCTATCAGCGGATGCTCTCCAGGATGTTTTCCCAGCAGATTAGTGACACGATAGAGGCCTACATCGATGACATGGTCGTCAAAAGCAAACGGGCAACCGACTACATCTGACACCTGACAGAGGTCTTTGAAATTCTGAAGAGGCATGGGATCTGCCTCAACGCTAAAAAGTGTGCCTTCGGTGTGGGTTCCGGCAAGTTCCTCGGCTATGTTATCATTATTCGGGGAATAGAAGCGGATCCCTCCCAAGTCGCTGCGGTGTCAAACCTCCGGCCTCCGTCCACCATCAAAGAGGTCCAGCGACTGACTGGCATGGCGGCAACCCTCAACAGATTTATTAGCCGATCGTCTGATCTCTGTCAGCCATTCTTTCAAGCAATTAAAACCATCCGACGCAGCTACAAGTGGACAGAAGAGTGCAACCAGGCGCTCTATCAGCTGAAACAATACATCTCCAGCCCTACGGTTTTGGTCACACCGAAGGACTTGGAGCCTCTCATCTTATATCTTGCCATCTCTCAACACACCGTCAGCTCTGTCCTATGCCGAGCAAAAGGAACGGACCATTAGCCGGTCTACTACACCAGCAAAACTCTCCTTCCTGCCAAAACCAGGTACTTGCCCCTTGAAAAACTTGCTCTTGCTTTGGTTTATTCTTCCAGGAAATTGCTCCCCTACTTCCAATAGCACACTATCACGGTATTGACGAAGCACCCGCTAAAAGCGGTCCTCTAGAAGGCCGACCTCTATAACCGGATCTCAAAATAGGTGTTCGAACTGGACAACTTTGACATCAAGTATCAGTCCAGGATGGCCATCAAAGCTCAGGTATTGGCCGACTTTGTCGTAGAATTCTCTCCAGGGGTCATCCTCTAGGAAATTCCGGCGGAGTCTCCGGCCAACACCACAGATCTGCAGGTTGCCCCCTCGTCTGCTGCTCTGCCTCCACGGTGCTCTAGCACTTACGCCCTGCGTCCGGCGGAATAGTGGTGGCTCTTTCACGGGGACACGTAGAGACTGTACGTTGATGGCGCATCAAACAACAGGGGCTCCGGCGCAGGCATTGTTCTAGTTTCCCCAGGGGGGATTATCTATGAAAATGCTCTATCTATTGATTATCCGATCTCTAACAACGAGGTGGAATATGAAGCCTTTATCTCCGGACTCCGTTTGGCTATCGACATTGGGGTTGAGGACATCTTCATCTACAGCGACTCTCAATTGGTCGTCAACCAATTAACTGGAGAGTACGGCGCCAGGGATGACAGGATGTGCAAGTATCTCAGCTCCGCCATTGAAGAAATGAAGAAATTCAAGATGTTCCGGATAGAACAAATCTCAAGAGAGCACAACTCCCATGACGATGCTCTCGCCAAGCTAGCCTCCGCCTGCGCTACATCCGGCCAGCGGTCAATCTCCTTCAGCATCATTTCACAACCAAGCTACGAGCCTCCGGTCATGGAGGTAAACAGCATATCCGACGGACCCAGCCGGATGGATGAGGTTCTGGTCTTCCTCAAATTAGATACTTTGCCAGAGGATCGTCGAGAGGCCCATCGTGTCCGTTGCAAAGCAGCAAACTTATGGATGTCCCCAACGGAGACCCTCTACCGGTGGTCCAGGACCGGACCCTATATGCTCTGCATCCATCCAGCTCAGGTTCCGGTGATTATTGAAGAATTACACTCTGGCAGTGGAGGATGTCACTCTGGTGGGTGGTCCCTGGCCCACCGGGCAATCAGCCAAGGGTATTGGTGGCCGAAGATGCGAAAGGATGCTGAAGATTACGTTAGGGCGTGCCATAAGTGCCAACTGTTTGCTCCAAAAATCCACTATCCGGCCGAGGACCTACAACCAATCACCAGCCCTTGGCCATTCGCCCAATGGGGCATTGATATCGTCGGCAAGCTCCCTACTGCTCTGGGCAGGTTCAAGTTCTTTATCACAAAAACGGATTACTTCACCAAATGGGTTGAGGCTGAAACCCTCATCACCATCACATCTGCCGACATCAAACGCTTCATATGGAAGAACGTCATCTCCAGATTCAGCGTGCCGTACGCCATAGTGTCGTACAACGGCACTCAGTTCGTCAGTGACCTTATCTCTAACACATGCGACGAGCTCGGTATCAGATTCTTTAACTCTACCCTCTACTATCCTCAATGCAACGGTCACGCCAAAGTATCCAACAAAACCATTTCAGTCAGACTCAAGAGGAGGCTGGAGTCAAAGAGGGGGAAATGGGAAGAAGAGCTCTTACATGTACTCTGGGCCTACCGGACCACTCCATGTCGGTCAACCGGCCAGACTCCTTATTCTATGGCCTTCGGCGTGGAGGTCGTCATCTCTATACAGGTAGGTTTTCCTACTATTCGGACACAACACTTTGATCAGCTGACAAATGACTCTACCCTGGCCGTCGACCTGGATCTCGCAGAGGAAAAAAGGGAGTCCGCCAGGATCAGACTGGCTTCCTATCAACAAGAGGTCGCCAGGGGCTTCAACAAAAATGTCTGTGTCCGGGTATTTAAGCCGGATGAGCTAGTTCTCTGGAAGGTGGTCTTGAAAAGAAAGAAGTAGAAGCTCATGCCAAACTGGGAGGGTCCGTTTAGAATCATCAAAGTCATCTACAAAGGAGCCTACAAATTGGAGGAGTTGGACGACACGCCTGTCGGCAAACCATGGAATGCACTCAACCTTAGAAAATATTATCATTAATTTGTACAAGAAAACATGTATTTTTCTTTATTATCTGGGCGCATTATACCAAACCGGCATCTCCATTCCTTCAGTCGGCTCTCACTTCCCTTGACCAAGCCTCCGACAGTCATCTATCGGGCTACATTGGTCAAGGATCCTTCCTCGGTCATGTCTTCAGCAGTCATCTGCACCGGCCTACGGCCAAGGAAGGATTTCGCTACAATGGCCGAGCCTCCGGCGGTCATCTGCCAGGCTTCTGTCGGTCCTAGCATAATACCCTCATGGGTTCTCCCCTTGACCGTGTCTTCAGCAGTCGTCTACACCAACCTCCGGTCAAGGATTTCGCTACAATGGCCGAGCCTCCGGCGGTCATCCGACAGGTTTCT
>NMUG010000332.1:0-23620 GCA_002855965.1 Monotropa hypopitys
AGTCCCGTGTTGGTGGTTCACTAGCGTAGGAGAGCAAGAGAGCTGCGGCTGCGGGGGGCGGTGCGCGGCTGCGGGTGGCGATGTGCGGCGGCGACGCGTTTGTGCACGGTGACGCGGTGGCCCGGGCTTGAGTTCACGGTTCACGACAAAAGGTGCGTCGACGACAATGCGAGGTATACTCTATACATTTGATTCATATACGCGAGCTTGTTGTATGTGACACTGTATGTTTACGGGCACCTGTTTAGTTGTAAGTTGACTGTACGTGCAGGAATCGACTGTATGGAATCCACTCGCGTCGATTGATGATTGTTCCTTGGGTTTCACAAGAAAGCGCCTTAACGAACGACGACGAGCAGTGTCGCACGACGATTGAAGTTCTGCGTCAGTGGTTAAGCTTCTGTCCTTCTCGTTTCAGTGTTTCGAATTGTTTGTCGTCGATCGTAATTGTTTGTTGGATTCTAGGTGTCAGCTTAGCGAGCGACGACGGTAATCAGTGACGCGCGACATTCGAGACTTCAGCCACCGCTTGTGGTCACATCGGCAGGTATATTGCACACTCTTTTAAATTGTCGTTAAATCGTAATCGGTAAATTATGTTAGTAGGAGATGTGAAAATCAGATTCCTGCCTTTGTTGTTGTTGTTGGCGCCTTAGTGCGGTTCGCCTATTTTGAGCAGGTTCATTCCGAAATTGCTAACAAATCCAGTGTCGGCAATTGTTTCAGAAACTCCAATCGAGGTAGAGTTTTCAATCCCTCTCGTTTGTACTGTTGGCGCGTTACGTCCTTCTCGTTCATTTTTATGAAACTCCGTCAAGTCTTGTATATTCGTAAAATTAGAATCAAGGTGTTGTCGTTCACTTAAAATGGTCGCGTTGAGTTTTGACTAGGGTCGTTGCGTTCTCCCTATGGCGTTGCTTGTTTGTTTCCGAGTTTGATCTTTGGCTTGTTTTAGACACTCTCAGATAGTTTGTGGGTCAAATGGTGTTTTGACACGTTTTGTGGAAAATCGAACTAAGTGGAATGGTTTGTGAACGATCGACACGTTTTTGAAATAAACAGAAATGTTTTGGAAATGGACGTTTTGTGAATAAACGGAAATGTTTTGGAAACAGTAGAAAGGAAAGTCACATTTTGAGTTGGTACGTTGATTAGGAGGTTGTTTGCCCTAGTTCACACGGAATGATGGTATAAAATGAAAATGTGACACGTGACTCTTTACGAGGGACTGTTTACTATATATGAGGATTGGATATTGATGAGTGGCTATGATTCAGGTTGCTTACCTTGTGTCATTGTTTAGAGTGGCACACGACATTGCGCAATGGAGGTTTGACTGGACCTTCCCGGTGAGCCGGGGAAAACAGGAACTACATGATAAGGGGTTGACGAGCCCTGATGCGGAACTAGCCGATACTCGATGGATTGTGATTGATATTTGCCTTGCTCCTACTAGAAGGCACGGAAGTGGAATACCCGTGATACTTGGAACGTAAAAGGGAATTGAAACACGTTTGTATAACAGAAAATGAGTCTTTTATTTAGTGTGAGTCGACACTTGACATAAATCACTTTGGCCTTGTCTAGGCAATTGTTTGGTAGCCGTTGAATGTTGTTGTTTCTCTTTCTCGAGTCTTGGTCAGACACTGGTTTTATTGCTTTACCTTACGACGAGTTGATAGTAAAATATTTGAAAGAGAATAAATATTATAAATAATGAGATCCATAGCATTGCATCATTTACATTCTTTGCACTGTCACTCACGTGCACCCATTAGAATAGACGTTTGGAGATGAATTATCTCTACCAGGCAGTTGTGCCTGACCCGCTACTTTTGTAGGACTTACCCCTTGGACTTGGAGCCACTGGATCCTTCACAGGACTTGAGGCTGGACCGGACTGTAGGGATAGGTTGCCTTCACTTTCAGTGTTGTACTTTCCTTTCTTTAATGTTGGCCGCATTGTACGGAATTATCATATAAAATCCCATTTGGCCCTTTCTCTTTTAGTTGATACACTGTTGTACAGGGGTATGTTATAAAATCCTATTCGCATCATTTATTTGTATTTCATTTCAAGCAAGCATGTAATGTAATAAGTAGTGTAATGAGTAGCGTGTGTATGTGTGTGTGGTAGATAGCTCTTTACCCTTGTTGTTTGGATACTCGTTACCTACGTTTAACACTTCTCAAAATAAAAATATGTCTCAAAATTTGGGAGTGTTACAGTTGGTATCAGAGCGCTCGTTCCGACTTACTTAGGTCTTTGGGTGAGACTTTTAGTCTCAATGAGCGCACCGTTCCTTTTGTGTAGCTCTGAGGGATTGCATTTAGGGTGCATGGCAGGTATTTCTAGGCATTGAATGTGTGTGCATTGCATGGATCTCATAAAACAACAAGTTTTTATAACTCGAAATGACTAAAATGGTTTGGAAATTCGTGTTGTCTACTCCTTCGAGTTGGTCTTGTTGTTGCTCTTTTGGGACTTTGAGTAAAATCATGTCTCTGTTGTGGTGATTTTTGGGCCTGTCTTGGCATTTGGTAGAGGATCCTGTCAATATTGGACTTGTGTGTTTCTGTTACGTCCTCTTGTTGATAGTGTTGTCACCTACTCTGTCATAGTGAACTATTTCGAGTTCCTACTTCTTAGAGCGCGAATGAGTTCTTTCGTTGGCTCTTGTGATGAATTGGCTTCTTGTTCCTCGATATTGGTCGTTGGTGGTTGCAGTAATGGCTTGTCGAGCCTATCCCTTCGCAGGAAGCAAATTTTCATTGTCGTCGTCGTGGCTTTTGAGCCTATCTCTTGCAGCGGATGGTGGATTTTGTGATGGTTTGTCGATGGATCCTCGTTTGCTCTCCTAGTGAGAATAAGGATTTCGTGTGCGATTGATTAACCGTCTCTTGAGTTCTCTCTCTTGTGATTCCGGATGAACTCCTCGTACAATATTCCTTGTAGAGGAATGTCGTTCCTCTTGACGTTAGTGATTTGATAATCGTTCTTTGCGGTTGAAAAATGGTAGTGCTCTTGCGAGTGAGCCTCGAAATCTATTTCTCTTCTGGACGTAGATCTTTAGAGTTTGTCGTTTGCCCTGTTGGCTCCGACTGTTTCCTGGTGGTTGAGTTTTGGCTCCCATTCTAGTTGCGTGGTTGGCTTCTTGTTCGATAGCCTGGTTGTTGGTGGCTGTTCGCTCTTGGGATTGATTTGATCTCCCTGTCTCGTTTTGTTCCTTGTGAAGTTGTGGAATCTCAGAATGATCTTACTTGTGGGATTGCAACTAGTGGTTGCTCTTGGTGTGTTAGCACTTGGTGGTCTAGCAGTTGTGACTTCTTTGGGAAGTAAAGATGTTTCGGTGTAGTAAGGCCTTGTAGTAGAAGAGATTGTGTGTGACTCACTTGGGACGTGAAGTGTCCTCGGATTAGTAGATTCTCCTTACAGGCTAGTGCCAAGTAGTCGATGTTAGTGGTGGTAGTGCTCTACCCTTCCTTGATGCAGAAGTTGAGTTTGGCCTGTGGTTTGAGGTTACTTGAGGATTTGTGCCGAATTTAGTGCTTTGCGGTTGCAGTTACATCTTGGTTGTGTGTCTATTTGGTTATTTGCTTGTTTGGTCATTTGGTTAGAAGGTTGTGTCGGTGATTCGGTTATTTAGTTAGTTGGATTGTGGAACGACTTGGGAGATAGCCTTGTGTTGAAATTGTCTCGATTGGTTATTGGGCTTGTTGTGTGAATTGAGTGTTGGACCTCCTTTTGAGGTGCCTTGGTGTTTGTCGATGAGTTGTCGTTGTTGTAGTTGCGTTATGAGCTGGGAAAGTGGTTTGAGGATCTTAGTTCTCTCTTGATGTTTTGGAGTGATAGCACGTGTATGACCACCTTGTGGTTTTCTTGGAAGCGTCATTTGGGTTTCTTACCTAGTTGAATGATAATGTGGAGAGGAAATTGTTTTGGTTGAGAGATAGAAGTGTAATGACCTTGTTTGGTGACTTAGAGTTTGGGATGTGAATTTGACTTGAAGTCATTGTTTTGGGAAGAGATAAATAATTGGGTTGATGGCTTAGGGTATCGTGTGCATTTGCTTGGGGTTTGAGGATGAGAGTAGAGTTTGCTTTCTTATTTGGGCATAAGGTTATAGGAGGCGAATTATGTTTCGGTAAATTCTTTTGACTTCGTCTTGGCGGTGATGTGTTGTTCGTCTCGTGGGTTGCCTTCTTACGTTTGTTCTTGTTCGCCGTGTCTTCGTGCGAATCCAGAGTGTTGTCGTATCCGTTGGCACCGTGTCCGTTTGCGTTTGGACACTTCTGTTCTGCACATTGTCTCTCTTTGGAGCTTGTTTGAGAGTGTATTGTGGGATTGGTTTGTGGTTGATGTGATCAGTGAGACGGACTTACTTTTGTGTTGTGTAGCTGTGTTGTGAGTGTTGGGGTAGAATGTTTGTGTCTCTTTGAAGTCGACTACACTGACTGATATTGTGGTGATGTTTGTCATGACCGATGTGTGTAGTCCGTGTCATGTGATATAGGAATGAACATGAAGGATTGTTTTGAGAAGGCGGTTAGCTAGCGCATCTCAAATCAAACTTCTTAGTCATTCTGGTACCGCGCTAGGTGTGTGCGGGTTGTTCTGTGAGATTTTGGTTGTTCAGTTCTTCTTTTGGTGGCGTTGTGGTCGTTTGGTGTGATTTGGGTGGCACGGTTGTTGTGTGACCATCCCTTGCTGGTTGTCTTGTTTTCAAATCCTGCTTTGTATCGGTTGGTTTATTCCTACCTTGTTCGGAAACCTTTTTCGGGGTTTTTTTGCGCGTTCGTGGTGATAAAGTCATTGTGGACTTCTTTGCGGTAGTCAGAAATCGCTCTTTTGTTTTTATAAAATTTTTTTGAAAAATATTTGAAAAAATCAGAGTACTCGTGTCGTGTCTGTATCGTATCCGTACTGTACCCGCATATCGGTACCATACCGGAGTATCCTAGGTGTATCCTTAGTGTATCGGCATGTCCTAGGAGTACCCTTTGTGTGTCGGAGTATCCTAGAAGTACCTTTGGTGTATCGACATGTCCTTACCGTACCGGTGCGTCCTCGGCGTATCCATACCGTATCCCCTCGTATCCTTGATGTTTGGGCACTCGGAAATTCTCCCGGCATATCCATGTTGTGTTGTGGCATATTCTAGAATTTTCTGGAATTTTTCTGAAATTTTTCGGGGCGATATTTTTGCGGTTTGACCTCCGTGTCGTGTTCTTGTTCGAAAATGCGCGTTTCTTGCTTGTTTGATCGGTTTGAGAACCTATGGTTGCACGGAAACCATTTCGTTGGAAACTCTTGATTCTCTCGAGGATGATGTTGTTTGTGTAATATCGGTTCTCCTTCGGCATGTTGTTTTGCGACGTATTCCTTACCTTGAAGTGCGGTGCGCGTTTAAGAAAATTTGTGGTTTGTTCAGTTTGCGGTTGTTGCGGGGCGTTGTCTTGGATGAAATTGTTGTCAATTGTGGATCTCTTTTGGCGTTGCTCGTTCTTTGGCGGAGTTGTTTTGGTTGGAAACCTCTTTGTCATTGTTGTCGGTTCTCTTTGCAAACCCATTCAAGCGTTTGGTACTTCTGGGCGTTGTTCCCTTCGTGGTGTTGCGATTCGATTCTTCTACCTTAGAAATTTTGAGGACAAAATTTTTGTAAGGAGGGTAGTAAGACCCATTAGAAGCTTGTCTTGCTAATTTTGGCTTTTAGGAGTTTGATATTGATCAGTCCATTATAGAGGTTAATGCTATGCTTGATTTTACACTTCCGATGGGAATGCTTCCACATTCAACTCCTTTCGATCCATTATCATCTCTACCTTCTACTCCTACTCCTCCATCCATCGATGTACCTCCTACACTTGAGTTGAAGAATTTACTGGCATCACTCAAGTATATATTTTTGGGACCCAACGACACCCTTCCTATTATAATTGCTTATGACCTCCAACTCATAGATATTCTCAAAAGTCATAAGGGGGCAATAGGGTGGTCGGTGGCCGATTTAAAGGGGATTGACCCCTCCATTTGCATGTACCGCATCAACTGTGAAGAGAATGACAAACCTTCACGGGAAATGCAAAGGAGGTTGAATCCCATCATGAAAGAAGTGGTGATGAAGAAGGTTGTTAAGCTCCTCAATGCGGGTATCATTTACCCCATCACCGACAGTGAGTGGATTTGTCACATCCCAGATTTTCAAACCATTTTTTTGAAATACAGTTTGAAATCATAAACAAGGGGATACAACTACTTGCCATTCAGATACAGTCAATTGAATTTAACATTACATCACAGAGTAGTATAAAAGAAGGGTACAAGAACTATACACAGCGGAAGAAGTAAAGTACAATATCTGACTACAACTGAAGTACCAAAACTGAAGTACAACAAAATGAAAGTACAACTGAACTACTCTGTGTAAGAAGGACAACTGCCACTGAAATACTCTAACTGAAACTGTAACAGTCAAACACAAGAAAATCCAGCAGCTGACTTCAGTTCCAAGCCACCAAGTACGTCTAGTCCTGCAACACAGACTAGAAAAAGGAAAAGAAAAAGGGTCTGAGCAAACCACGACTCAGTGAGAAAACCCCTAACTACTACCAAGCATGCATATGCGGTGCATGCCTACGTGTCCACAATCAAACTAGAACAGTAAAGAGACCAAAGTGCACGTAGTGTAAACCTAATTCAAGGCAACTGTTACGTAGGCATATCGCCAATAAAGTGTGTCTAACCAAAGCCGCAACACCAAATGAGTACAAAGGGTATGACCTCCCAAGTCCAACCGAAGCAACCTATAATCTCAACTCAACCAACCTTACCACTAAGTTCAAGCAACTTCAAGGATCAACTAAGGATCCTAAACCAACACCGTACCAAGATACCTAACCATAACTCACGTTGCGAGTCACGCCAACTATCGTTATCGTTAAGTGTTGGATTCATATGCCATATTGGATATTTGAGATATTTCCTTCTTTACTTTCTATCTTTCCATTCGTTGATTTCATGAATATGGATAAACCACGGAACCCCTAATCAAGTACATTCCGGGTATCCTACCGTTCATGTCACAATACTCGTTCACCTTTGTAAGTCCATATCCATTCTCTACAATGTGACTCCAACTAGTCAACATAAACAAATACTATCCAAGGGACTACTAGACCAAGAGTCCACATAAGTATGCACATATCATTTCACTACATATTTGGGTACAATGGGTGTGAGTTGCTCTTTCTTTCATTTGTTCCACAAGAGATATTTTTCAAGGAATCCTTAACCAAGGCATCCCATTATAGATATATTTTCTGGATCCCTGACCAAGGTATCCCAATAGGTACATTTCTGGATCCCTAACCAAGACATCCCACCGTCATTCCCAAAGAACGTTGGAAGGGTTAACGTCACCTCCATTGTGCCCAATGTCGTGGATGGAGCGACCATCCCAGGATCCCTAACCAAGGCACCCCATATCAAATTATACAAACTCCATATCATTGTCATCAATCCAAGAGTCCCTAGCCAAGGCACTCCTCACTTAGTTCATCGTTTCATTAGGTGAGTCATTATTCCAATTTACCAATATTCGTGACTTGACGATCCGCAACATAACCAATGTGCGACCCAAAATTTGATTTGGGTATATTCCACTTAGTTCATATTTCCGTCTCCTTTCCTTTTATCATTACTACCCTGCCTAGCCAAGGCCATTAACCCACATTCTCTTCATTTCAAGTTTATCAAGTCATAGATTCAAGGTTGAGTACGAGTAGCCCTCGTGGGGCACATCCTCCATATTTGATATTCATTTGGTATGTATTGAATCACTAGCTCAACCTAAGCCAATCCAAGGGAGATAATCGACAAGACAACTCAACCTCAATCAAATGTTTCAAGACCAACATTCTTTCGCGACGGGGCTAAGGAATGCCCAAGTCTACCAAAACACGAGGGAAGGGGCTTAGACACCCAAATCCCCTATCAATGCCCACCTGGCAATATCATCGAACACACGGTGTCCCACAAGTTCAAGGAGACTTATTACAATTTTAAAAGCCCAACGCACCCGATGGTCTCACCTACGAGTCTTACGATAAGTCAAATGTTACTGTCGCGTCGGGAAATGTTTTTGTCCTTCTGTCGCCTCCCGACCCGCGGGAGTCGTTTTCCGGGACGGAAAAAGATACGCTGATGGAGTTGTTTTAAAAATATGGGGGTTTGTTTGAAAATGGATGGCGGCCTGAGTATGCCGATTTCGAATTTTCGGAGTCGCCACTTGATATTGAGCTGTGGTGTACCAAGTCACCGAAATTTTTGTTATAAAAAGATGTCATTTTGTTTTAGGAAAATGTCTTTTTATTTAGGAAAGGTGTCTGCAAAACCAGAAATTCGAGTTCGGGGATTAAATTACGAATGGGAAAGGTGTTAGGCACCCCACTCGCCCTTTCGGTACTTCTTTTTCAGAAATAAATCTCTTTTCGAATCGAAATCGATTGTTTCCTCGGCTAAGAAAAATGTAAAATTATTACTGATTTTATGAATGAAATGAAATAACTCCTAGAAATAGTTGTTGACGGGCAGATTTCGGCCCGGTTTCGGAAAGGGGATATTTTTAAAAGGGATACGGGTGACTTTTGACCCAGTTTTGATGAAAAAGGATATTTTTGAGTCAGACGGAACTTCGGCGAAAAATGGTTTTCTACGGTCAGATAGAATTCCGACCGCGTTTGAAGATGTCTTTTATTTGAAATAGTCAGACGGAACTTCGACGTATTTTGGAAAATGAAATTTTGAGCCGGAAAGAACTTCGGCTACATTTCGGAAGTAAAATTTTGAGCCGGACAGAACTTCGGCGAAAAATGATTTTTTACACTCGGACAGAATTCCGATTGTATTTTGGAAATGATTTCGTTTTGTTAGTTTAATTTTATTTGCGGCAATCGGACAGAATTTCGACTGTGTTTTGAAAATTTATTCTAAGCCGGATGGAACTTCGGCTAGAGAGTCGTTTTTATTTGTAGGTAGTCGGACGGAACTTCGACTGTACCTCAAAATCTATTTTGGATTTTAGTCGGACAGAACTTCGGATAAATCTTTGAAAGATATTTTTCTACGATCGGACAGAATTCCGAACGCGTTTTGAGAAAACAGTTTTTAGTCGGACAGAGCTTCGACTGTATTTTTGATAGGAATGTTTTTAAATAGGTCGGACAGGACTTCGACCATTTTCTAGAAAAGATGGGATATTTTTGGTTTAGAAAATTCCAAAGAATATCAAGTGAACCGGCATGACCCGAGTCACGAGGCATTCCAGTGATCCGATTCCGACAGCTACTGCAAGCTTTCACTTCGGACATCGGATCGAGGAATTTGTTTTTTGAATTTTAAAGTGTTTTTGTATTTTTCAGTTGGACAGAACTTCGACCGGAAAAATGTTTTGTTGTAAAATTGCCGGAATATATTTTAACCGGGCTTTCGGAAGAAGAATCGTTTTTACCAATCGGACAGAGCTTCGTCTGGGTTTTGGAAATGGAATGCTTTTAAATAGGTCGGATAGGACTTCGACCATTTTTCTGAAAAAGATAAGAAGACTACAAAGAGTCTCCGAAGAATAACCGAGACAAAACGGCAATTTACCATGTAAAAATACACAGAGGTTTGACTAGTTTTCGGAAGGAATTTGAATGAAAATGCCCAGAGGCTTTGGTATCTGAGGTTGAAATGAACTTGGAATGGGTTATTATGGTCCGGATTTCAGTTTATGAGGTTTTGTATATATAATGGAAAATGTCGCAACTATAGTTGCGACATTGTGGAAATATCTGCCCAAACGCGTGGATGGCTTGCCACGTGTATGAGAGATATTTAGGAAGCTTCCTTGGGCTGGGTTGAGCTTATCTTGTTCGGAAAATTAATTAAAATTAAAATAAAATACATTTAAAATTGAAAAAGTATCCCGGAGTTCTGATCTTGGTCTGAAGCTTCTGTTTATGCTTTGCCGTCCCCTCAGAGAACTCTGACTTTAACATTTTAAATTTGATATTCATGATCGCTGTGTTGGATCACGAATATAACAAATATTCCGGGCTTGATTCGGACACTTTCCAGAAAAACCCTGAAATACGGCTCTGATATCCTGCCTGATTTGAGAAGCGTTTGGTGCACCTCCTGGACTGCTCGACTCCCAGAAAATCCATTCCGTAGGGAATGTCAGATCTTGAAGATGAGGTATGTGCAAAATACGTCCGTTGATTTCTGAGGCCGGCTGACCGCTGCATGGAAATCGGGACGAATTGACGTTTATCCTTAACTGAATTCCGGTGCTGGATCGGATGAAGTCAGTTTTTATATCGGGTTCTTTGTGATATGATTGTCTTCGATATCCTCCTCAGAAGAAAAATTTCGGACGCTCGTGTAGAATTCTGCTTGTGCTGGCCCGTTTGACTGTTCAGATGAAGATTTCTGTGCCGTCCTTTTGGAATTTGTCCGGATTGATGCATCGGAATAAAATTTTGAGATAGGTAAATATTCCTAAACCTTTTACCATTGCGGTTTGACTGTTTCAAGATTTTTGACTGACGTCGGGGCTGTTCGCGGTGAGTCTGAACATTCCGGATGTGCATACGGATACTGAAAAAGATCCTTTTGCTGATTTCTGAACTTGTGGGAGCTGAGCCAAAATTTGGGTATCAACAGCTGCCTCTCTTTGTGTACGTTGCGTAGCGGCGGTAGACAAAGACTAATTGATGCGTGAAATTTTGACTCACGGCTTATATGTTTCAGATTTTTCCCAGCTCGTCAGAGGAGTTTGACATCTGCTGGTGGAATCGGAAAATTTTTTGGAATTGCCGATGGCGCAGATCTGGCTCGTCGAAGTTGCATTTCGGACCAACCGGTCGTGTACGGATCTGATCTTATCCCATTCAGAAAAATCCAAAACCTGCCCCCTTGGGCACCAACTGTGCGCGTGGCTCGAGACTGACAGCATTTAAAGCTTCTGAAGGTTCTGAGGGACTTGACAGAGCTCTGACTTCGCTCAGATTTCATTCAACGACGTTCCGGTTCTTGATCCTTCGATCGATTCACTCTCGGCGGACACTGATCTGATCATACAAGTAAGTATCCGACTGTTTTCCTTCCCTGCTTTCGGTAATTTTGAATACCTGTACTAGGAAATACGCTAATTAGTCGAAAACCTGCTTTATTGTTAATATTTAACGAACGTACATCGCTAGTGTTCTAGCCGTCATGCTGTCCGTTCGTAAATTTCTCGCACTTTGGGCGGTAGCGAAAATTTTGAAAATGCCATTTTAAAATTGATTAGGGCGATCGTTAGTGAGATTACGCCGCTAGAGTTTTATACGTATGACCTTTAGGAAGATGTCAAAATTGTTTTTCGCACAATAACCGTAGAAAGATGTTATTCATGGTGTATGACACTTAGCGGTACTTGTAGGAAAGTAATACTGGAGTTTTTGTGAACAGACGATTTGAATCGCGAAAAACATGTTTTAAAACTTTTATCAGACAATCTACAGAAAGATGTCACCTTTTGAAAATTTTAGGGACTTGACGGTAATTATAGGAAAATATCACCGAAGTTTTCGTAGGTTGACGATCGTATTCGTGACAATGCATTTTTGGAAAATTTTCGTTCGGACGACCAATAGGAAGTTGACGCCGAAAATTTTTGATACTTGGACATTATGATCATAGGTAGATATCACAATATTTTGAAAAATTCGATTTCAATGGACAGCCTTAGAAAGATGCTATCGGCAACATGATTTTGAAAATAATGATCAGAGTGATAGGATCGCATCGTAAATATATGGAGGAAATTAATTAATAATCATAGGAAGATATTATCAATCGTCACCCTTTTTTTTTGAAATTTTGAACGATAACCTATAGATAGATATTATCGTAAGACGTGACTTTGGAATTTAATTAGTCACCATAGGTAGGTGTTACTAATTTTGAAAATTCTGTGATTTGAACGATAATCGTAGGGCGATGTTATCGTAAGTGTATATCTGACAATTGATTAGTAACCATGGATAGATATTACTAAAAATGTATAACTCTGAAACTTGAACGATAATCGTAGTAAGATATTATCGTAAGTGAATTTTGAAAATCAATTCGTAATCGTAGGTAGATATTACCAAAAATTTCTGCGCTTTGCAACTTGAACGACAGACATAGAAAGGTGCAATCGCAAGCGAAATTTTTGCCCCAAGTGATGTGTAATTCTGAAACTTTAACGATATCCGTAGTAGGATATTATCGTAAGTAGATTTTAGAAAATCAATTAGCAATCATAGATAGGTATTATTAAAAATTTCCGTGCTTTGCAACTTGAACGATAGCCATAGAAAGGTACAATCGCAAGTGAAATTTTTGCCCCAGGTGATAGCCGTAGGGAGATGCTATCGGGATTTTTTGAAAATCTGTAATCGTAGAAAAGTATTTACGGGATTTTAAATCTGATGACCATAAGAAAGGTGCCACCGAGGAGGGATTTTTTTTGGAAACGTGGGCTGATGGTCTTAGAAAGATACCATCGAGGTCCCGGAGCTAGGAAACACAATAGTCTTAGGAAAGTACTACCGAGCTTTGTGATTTAAACTGATGACCTTGGGGAAGATGCCATCTGATCGTTTGAAAACGTAATCCTATGGCCTTAGATAGATACCAGTATAGGTTTTTGAAAATATGCACCCGAAGTCTTATTTTAGATACTGCCGAGTGTTTTGGAAATTGTAGACCGTGGTTTTAGAAAGATACCACCGTAAGTTTTGAAAAAGATTTTGAAACTGTAGTCTTAGAAAGGTACTACTGTATTTTTTTTTTGAAAAAATATATAAACCTGCAGTCTTAGAGAGGTACTACTCTAGGTTTTTGAACGCTTAACCTGCGGCCTTAGTGAGGTACCACTGTAGGTTTTGGAAATTTTAGTTCTGCAGTCTTAGAAAGATACTACTTGAACTCTTGAACACGCCAGCCTATAGTCTTATGAAGATGCTACCTCGGGCTCTTTAAGAAGGTTAACCTGCGGCCTTAGGAAGGTGCCACTGTAGGTTTTCGGAACTCGTAAGTCCGTAGTCTTAGAAAGGTACTACCCTGGACTTCTGGAAATACCGTCTTGTAGTCTTAGAAAGATACTACCTCGTGGCTCTCTGAAAAGTGCCTGGCTTGTAGTCTTAGAAAGGTACTACCTCGTGGCTTTCTGACAAATGCCTGGCTTGTAGTTATAGAAAGGTACTACCTCGTGGCTTTCGGGAAATTGCCTGCTTGTAGTCTTAGAAAGGTACTACCTTGTGGCTTTTTGACAAGTGCCTGGCTTGTAGTCTTAGAAAGATACTACCTCGTGGCTTTCTAACATGTGGTTTTAGGAAGGTACCACTGTAGGTTTCAGAGAGAGATTTGGAATCGTAGTCTTAGAAATAAACTACTGAGATTCTCAGAGATGCCATCTTGTAGTCTTAGTGTGGTAGCCGGACCCTAACCGTCTTGGGCCGGACCCTATCTATCCGGATCGCCCCAACAATCCGGATCCAATACGTATCTCACGGAGTAATCCAGGGCCGTCGGCCTCACAGACCTCCGAACATACACTGCTGCTGAACAGATCCGGCGGATCATCATGTGTTCAACATCCTAAGCAGTCTCAACGGACACCAGAAGGAGCCAGACCGTCCCGGCCATGCGGCCTCCTTCAAACCTCCGGCATTCCCATCCAGACGTCAAGGAAGCCCAGGATTTCCACTCCCCACTGGGAGAAGGGACATCTTCCACCGACGGACGGTCCTGTAACCACCCCAAATTTTGAGAGACGTTTTTTTTGAAATACATTAAATAAACAATGGGGAGTTAATAGTAGAAATCAAACACAGTGCGGTAGAACTTCTCATTACATTCTTTCATGATACAATGTACAAACTGAAGAGTACAAGAAGGAAAGCACAACTGAACTACTCGCTACAAACTGTAAGGAAAATTACAATTATAACAGTACTACAACCACCTGAAAACTGAAAGGAAGTACAACTGCACATGGAGAACCAAGGCCGCGGCTCTAAAGGAACCAACTGCCAGCACAAGCTCTAAGTCACCCTGCAAGAGAAACCCTGCAGAACAAGCCTGGAAAATAGAGAGAAAGGAGGGTCTGAGAAAAACACAGCTCAGTGCGGTAACAACTAACGACTACAAAGCATGCAAGAGCGCATGCGACCCTATGTGCCACAAAGTAAAGGTACGCAAAGTCAAGGAGAAGGCACAACACACGCACACACCCAAGTAACGTGAAACTAAGAGTATCTCCGAGGCCAATAAGTAACGTGTCACCCAAACCACAAACGACGCCTCCAAAGCAAACGCTATCATTAGGGAGCTCTACTAATGGACACACGAACCTCGCGGCTCAATCGCATTATCCTCAACCCAACGCCGTCAAGACACCACAGACACCTACAATCACTCCCGAGGAACCCAATATCAAGTCCTCTCATCATACCCATGTTCGTTTGTCACATTTTGGATTCGTAAGATTGTATTTAATATTGAATATTGGAAGTACACATTTTATCATTTCTCCACCTTGGATCACCCAAGGGACACAACCACATCATCCTCACAAGGTTATTATCTTATCCAATATTCATTTCAGGACGACTCCTAAACAAGCGAGTCTCCAAAAATCTCCGGTCAACTCCTGAACGAGCGAGTCACCAATTTTATTCCAATATACATTCACGGCCTACTCCTAGACAATCGAGTAGCCAAACTCCCCTAGACCAGGGCAAGTAATACACATGTGTTAAGATTTGTTCTAGGATCCCTCCTGCCAGCGTATCCAATATATTCCGAGACTTTCGGGAACTCGTATCTCCCACCTATGGCCAAAGGATCTTTTCCTAGATCATCACCCATCAATGACATCTAGATATTCCGCGACATCATGGGAATGCGTGTCTCCCACTTAACACCACAAACGGACTTGTGCATGAACCATCCAAGTTAAATCCACATTACACTTCCTTAGTTCGTTGGTGTATTTTGGTGAATGATTGAAGATTGCCTAAGGGTGGTCCTCGTAGGATCCATCCCTCGTGTTGGAAGTTCATTGCGTTCATTGAGTACTTTATGTTGTAAGTGAAATGATCCACTTCTCGCATTTTCATGATTCCTAAATCCTCTCAAGGTAAGACCCAACTCACTTCCAATTTCCCATCGTCACGACACCACAGAGACTCGTCTCAATCACACACCACAATACCACTAGCACCCAAAGAATCATGACACTCACATACCCAAGGATTTCCAAGGCTAATCCCAATCACCTAGAACTTTCATCACGATTAACAACAAGGGAGAGAATCCCTATTTTACCACAAGTCACTCTCTCTCAATATCGTCAGGACCCAAAAGTACCGAACACATCACTAGGTGACCATCACAATAATCCTACACGATCAACGCACCCAAATTTCACCATAAAACCCATTCGGGCATTTCATCGAACACTTGGTACCTATATAATTCTAAGGGTAATTCTCAACACACAAACCATTTTTCCACCTCAATACCATTCCAACCTCAATATAGTCACTCTAGACTAACCCAATGTCAACGAGTCGAACGACCACGACACGACTATGCACCCGACACCAACGGATCGAACAACAAACAATACGACTACGCGAAATGAATAAACCATCGATAACACAATGAAACATGAGATGGAAATACGCACACCCGAGCATACTAAGTAGGAGTTAGGAGTTACCCACCGGAGCGTCGCCGGAAACTCGCCGGAGAGGTCGCCGGAGCAATCGCCGGAAAACACCCAACACGAACCGAATCCACCGCAACGAAGCTCTCACCGAGACCTACAAGGTTCAACCATTAGCTAAACATGGAGGAGAGCAACAATAGAATCTAGGATTTGAGGGAGAAGAAGGAGACTTACCAAATCGGAATGATCCGAGACCGTAGGCGCGAAGCCCTCGCCGAGCTCTTCAATGTTATTGAAGGGCAAAACCCTTGGATCTTGATGGATGGAGAGAGATTGAAGAGAGAAGTGAGAGGGAGGGAGAGTTGTAGGGTTAGAGTGAGAGAGGGTCGGACCAAATGAGAGAAAGAAGGGGTTGGGCCACATTTAAACCCTCAAAACGTAACATTTCGCGCATTTCAGAGCCTTCCCATTCGGACAGGACCTTCTCCATCCAGACCAAGCCTTATTCTGCAGAGAGGAACGCAGCAGAATCCTCCGTCCGGAACAGCCCTCTTCCCCGTCCGGACGGGGACACCACTTGTTCAGGATGGGACCTTCCACCGTCCGGACCATGCCATTTGCAATCGAACCATGCACAGGAAATCCCTCCGTCCGGAACTTCAATTTTCTCCGTCTAGACGGGGAGAATAAAAAGTGCCCAGATTGGGCTGACACTTAACCGGCTGATTTATGGCACTGCAAGGGCACTTCCCCATGGTTGGTCACCCTTCCTTGATGCCCAAAAGTCACACCACGGCCTTCCGAAGGAATCACGATGAATAAAACGATCGAATTCTTACTTGCAAATGAGGCGGACGAGTCGCAACCGAATGAATTACATGCCAACGAAGGAAAATCACGATCATGAGGCCAAGGTCGATTTATGGATTAAAAATAATCAATTTGGGATTCAATAAAATTTTTGGAGTGTTACAAACTACCCACCTTACAAAAATTTCGTCCTCGAAATTTCTAAGATCAAGCATTACGGCACAACGGAAAATGGAAGATTTCACACCGGATTCAACATCACATAGATTGCATAATGAAGAACGAACAAGTCCTCAACAAGGAGTAACTCCCCGAGAGACCAACAACCGAGTTCTAGACGATACAATTTCCACTTTTCCTCACGGATGCGTCAAAACAAAGCTTAGATAAACTTCTCAACCGCAAACGAGCCGAACGAACATCCTAAAAAGGCGGTTTGTGACAAGGGAAAATCGAAAATACGCACGATCATCAACAGAGAATGAAAGATTTTCTAGGAAAAAGAGGGGTTCACACGCTTCCCACACGATTATACATTGCCCAAACAAGAGAAATATGAATTCTCAATGAAAATGTAAGGCATCAAGAATCGAACCGCAAGAAGAGTTCCCAGAAAATTTCCATCACATCCACGAATGCATTACAACATACTATGAATGAGCCGATGGAACGAGGACGCACCAAAATATCAAGGATACATAGGGACACGACATGGATACACCGGCATGCGAGGGATACTCCAAAGACACACGGACACGCCAGGATACACCAAGGACATGCCGATACGCTGAAGACATGCCAAGAATACGATTTGGGTATAAGGATATGGTACCGACATGCGGGTACGGTACGAGTACGGTGCCGACACACGGACACGATACGGGTACTCCGATTTCTCCAAATTATTCTCCAGAATTTTACGAAGAGCAAAGAAGCGATTTACAACCACCACAAGATCGTTCACTACGACTTTAATACCACAAGAGAATAGAATCAAACGCCAAAAGCTCACACACCAACCCACACTCAACCTAGTGTGGTACCGGAATGACTAGGAAGTTTGTTTTGAGATGTGCTGGCCACTCACCTTCTCAAAACAACCCTTCATGTTCATTCCTACACCACATGACACGGACTACGCACACCGGTCATGTCAAGCCTTGCCAAGAACTAAGTCGGTGCAGTCGACTCCAAAAAGACACAAGTTCTACCCCAACACTCGCAATAAGCTGCACAACAAAGCATAGCATCATCTCAAAGATCACACCACTAACATAAAGACTATCTACCTGCTGACAAGTTTAACACACACTCTCAAACAAGATCCAATCGATAACCACATCGCCAAACGAGAGTGTCCTAGCACAAAAGGGACACGACGTCAAGAAGAATATACCAATTTGGATTTGCACAGCGACATAGCAAATGAGAAACAAGCGCCAGACCGACAAGCCAACATATGAGAGCACTAGATATAGGAACACAATCTCGAGAATTAAGATTCCACAAATGTAGATTCCCACGAGAGGCAAACAACGCACCACTACTACGCAAGTACCAAGATTTGAGATACTTTGCGAACCATCGAGAGAAATATAGCAAAAGATGATCACAACATCGAGAGTCTCGGAACGAGGAGTTAGAGGATTTTCCAACAACAAGCAGCTTCTGAGAGCTACAACCACACCAATGCAACTCAAAACAATCGCGAGAGTACTAAACGAATAATAGGAATGGTCAACACCAGTTCATTACCAAGAACGAGAAGACATCACAATCGAGTACAGGAAAGCATAGACGTACTTAGATGACATCACCAACTACGGACGGCTAGGAACCATCGTTACTCCACGATTACCCACAAGCTAGAAATAATCACACCACTATGAATCCTTTGCCAACACAAACCAAAACCAAGGAAGCACCACAGACTTATCATTCAAAACTCAATTCTCAATCTTCGGAACCCAATCATAGTCACTCCTCAAACCACTTACCATAAAAGCCTTTAATACCCCAATGCTCTCCCTTTTCAAGGACGCTCTACCCAACATCCTTCCACAACCACCACAGCCTAAACAGGTACAACACTTCCAAATAGTAACTCCAATTCAAAATCACATCCAAATCTATAAACCATAAAACGCCACCATAATGGAACCCAAGGAACACTTCAAGTAATTACACAAGGCATCCACGCCTCCAAGCGACATCACAAACTCAATTACCAAGCTATACCACAATCTCACTTATCGGGCCAAAACCATCAACCAGTACGGCCATAAACCCAAAATCACTTCGAAGGAATCTGCTAGATAGCTTTACACATCCTGTCACTTCAAACCTCAAGAGAGAACTAAAATCCCCATATCCTAACTCACTCAAAGCACAATCGAATCGAGGCCACACCTCACGTAGCCAACACCAAGACAAAAGAACACACGTCTAATTTCCAAATCATCAACAATCACAATTGTGCACCGAGGATCCACACAATCCACTCCTATAGAATGACCTCAAGTCACAAACTCCTTCTATTCCGCTCACAAGACCATCACAATTTGGGCTCACTTCTTCCATCTCAACTAACCAACCAAAGGGAGACCAAAATCACAAGGTACTCAACCCAACACTCATGCTCGAATTAGCCTCAAGCCTAACCAGAAGTCATACTAGGAGCAGAGAGGAAGACTCAAACTCTAAGGATGTCCGTCCAACCACCAAACACAACTTACACTTCCAAGGTACGAAGGAATCCAACCATCAAGAGAACGGACAAGAGTACACAACGGATTCTAAGAGGAAATACCACAAGGTCACACAACCAACATAAGCCACTAGACTGGCTAACATTCACAACACTCAACTCCCGGTGGATTGGAGAACCTAAGAGATTTATAACATCGCAAGATGACCACGAATTCATGCCTCAAAATAGGACAACCAACAAGCCTCAAGACCCCGCATCCTACCATGAGATACACCTTCCCTTACACAACCACAAAAGAGTCCAAGGCTCAACGGAACAACGGAAGCAATACCATACATCTCAGGAAACTAGGCATCCAAGAGCACAATTTCTAACACACCTATAGCGTTAGGGGAGGAACAATACTCAACTCCCACACTTCAAGGATACTCGGCAAACCAAGGAGGAGTCGAAACGAAACAAATGACTCTAAGGGAACAAACCCGAGACAACGGTGCTCCAAGGCACACGAGAATGATCATATCAATCATAATGACCCTAGGAACCCATGGAGACTAGGTGTCTCCCCACGGTCCAAAGGTATTCAAACCGAAAGCTCTGATACCAACTGTAACCACCCCAAATTTTGAGAGACATTTTTTTTTGAAATACATTAAATAAACAATGGGGAGTTAATAGTAGCAATCAAACACAGTGCGGTAGAACTTCTCATTACATTCTTTCATGATACAATGTACAAACTGAAGAGTACAAGAAGTAATGCACAACTGAACTACTCGCTACAAACTGTAAGGAAAAGTACAATTATAACAGTACTACAACCACCTGAAAACTGAAAGGAAGTACAACTGCACATGGAGAACCAAGGCCACAACTCTAAAGGAACCAGCTGTCAGCACAAGCTCTAAGTCACCCTACAAGAGAAACCCTGCAGAACAAGCCTGGAAAAGAGAGAGAA
The DNA here is from genome assembly GCA_002855965.1 of Monotropa hypopitys. NCBI lineage: Eukaryota > Viridiplantae > Streptophyta > Magnoliopsida > Ericales > Ericaceae > Monotropa > Monotropa hypopitys. The sequence continues at coordinate 20,231 of NMUG010000332.1, forward strand.
AGGAGGGTCTGAGCAAAACATGGCTCAGTGCGGTAACAACTAACGGCTACAAAGCATGCAAGAGCGCATGCGACCCTATGTGCCACAAAGTAAAGGTACGCAAAGTCAAGGAGAAGGCACAACACACACACACACACAAGTAACGTGAAACTAAGAGTATCTCCGAGGCCAATAAGTAACGTGTCACCCAAACCACAAACGACGCCTCCAAAGCAAACGCTATCATTAGGGAGCTCTACTAATGGACACACGAACCTCGCGGCTCAATCGCATTATCCTCAACCCAACGCCGTCAAGACACCACAGGCACCTACAATCACTCGCAAGGAACCCAATATCAAGTCCTCTCATCATACCCATGTTCGTTTGTCACATTTTGGATTCATAAGATTGTATTTAATATTGAATATTGGAAGTACACATTTTATCATTTCTCCACCTTGGCTCACCCAAGGGACACAACCACATCATCCTCACAAGGTCATTATCTTATCCAATATTCATTTCAGGACGACTCCTAAACAAGCGAGTCTCCAACAATCTCTGGTCAACTCCTGAACGAGCGAGGCACCAATTTTGTTCCAATATACATTCACGGCCTACTCCTAGACAAACAAGTAGCCAAACTCCCCTAGATCAGGGCAAGTAATACACATGTGTTAAGATTTGTTCCAGGATCCCGCCTGCCAGCGTATCCAATATATTCCGAGACTTTCGGGAACTCGTATCTCCCACCTATGGCCAAAGGATCTTTTCCTAGATCATCACCCGTCAATGACATCTAGATATTCCGCGACATCATGGGAACGCGTGTCTCCCACTTGACACCACAAATGGACTTGGGCATGAACCATCCAAGTTAAATCCACATTACACTTCCTTAGTTCATTGGTGTATTTTGGTGAATGATTGAAGATTGCCTAAGGGTGGTCCTCGTAGGATCCATCCCTCGCGTTGGAAGTTCATTGCATTCATTGAGTACTTTATGTTGTAAGTGAAATGATCCACTATTGGCTGAAGAAGATTAGAAAAATATTTTCGATCATGGAGGTGGCTGACAATGACAAATTGCGCTTGGTAACATTTATGCTGACTGATGAAGCACAAAATTGGTGGAAAGCTACGGAAAGAGTTTTGACTGCAGTGCCAGTTGTGGCAGAAGTGATTATTAGGTGGGACCAGTTTGAAGAAGCATTTAATGAGAAATATTTCTCACAATTTTATCAAGGAGAGAAGAGGAGAGAATTCATGTTGTTGGAACAAGGAACTCTATCGGTGGAGGAGTATGTTTCAAAATTTATGGCTTTGTCTCGTTTCGCGCAACATATGGTATCTACAGAGAGAGCCATGCGCGAGAATGTCATGCCCCGGATTTTCAAACCATTTTTTTTGAAATAATTTAAATAAAAGCAGGGGGAAGCATCACTTGTAGTATCTACACATTCCATTCTGTTCTCATTACATTTCCAGATACAAATGATACAATATGAATAGAAAAGCGGAAGCTAAAACAAATGCCAAACGGCTACAACTGTACTAAACAGAAAGGAGAGTGAGGGTACATCCCACCCTCGGGAGTCAATACAAGTACCAAGTGAAACCTGCTGTAACGAACCCTGAAAACCCGGAAGCTGACGAAGCTCCAAGCTCAACAATATCCACGAGTCCCTGCAACTACCTGTAGGGGGGACCACAAAGGTCTGAGCATACCACGGCTCAGTAGATAAACTCCTGACCACTACCAAACATGCACGAGTGGTGCATGCCTAGGAGGGGTCAGCACAAGTAGGAAAGCTGTAAAGGAAAGCAGTAGTAGTGGCAACAACGACAGTAGTAAAGTAGAGACAGAGGTACAAGTAGTAAAGCAGTAAAGTGAACGCGAACCGAACTGTAAAGAGGACCGAGCTACGAGTCACCTACTAATCTCCTCAAAGGTAAGAGAGGTAACAGTGTCAAACCCAAAGGCTAATCCAACCAAATCTCAAGTCGTCACAACTAACTCTCTACTAAGGGCAATAGGTCCACCGTCAAGGTACAAAACAAACGTAAAGGGACCAAGGAGCACGTAAGGTAAGCCTAGCACAAGACAATCGGGACCAAGGCATGTCGTCGACAAACGTGTCAAAACCCAAACCGTAACCTCAAATGGATACTAAAGGCACAACCTCTCAAGTCCGACTGAAACAACCTCAAATCTCGACTCAACCAACCTTACTACAAAAAATCCAATAACTCTAAGGATCTACTAACGATCCCAAACCAATACTGTGTCAAGATATCTACTCAAGGTGTGTAACTATAGTACAAGGGACAACAAAGGATAGTATCCACAAAATCTATCTAGATGTTCTCTTACTGTTTTGGGGACCGCACACTACCAAGAGCCTAAGGAACTCCATTACAAGTATGTTCCATTCATATGATTTGTCATCCATCTAGATGTACCCTGGGATCCCTCAAGGTCAAGTACATCCCGTATTTATTTGAAGTTCATTGATTTAATACAAATCCCGGAATCCCTAAAAATCAAGTACATTCCGTATTTGCATAATTTATTCATTCTTTAGGATAAATCCCGGAATCATTAACGATCAAGTACATTCCGTATTTATCCAAGCATCGTTGTAACGTTGTTAGGGCAAGGTTGGTATAGTAGCTCGTCAACACACTAGCCAAACCTAATCCGTCTTCCCTTAAGGCCGTTGGGAGGGCTCACGTAGCCCCCTTTGTGCACAAAGTCGTGGATGGAGCGACCATCACGGGAATCCCTAAAACTCAAGTACATTCCCGCGTAAGAACATATCAATCCCGTATCATTGTTACAAATATCATCCTGGGAATCCCTAAAAATCAAGTACATTCCCGGATCGTCATCATTCCCGCATAGAAATAATCCAATTATATCTGTGGTCTTCAATTTCATTCATGAGTCATCATTCCCATTTTCATTTCATGTCTTACATGTGATGGATTCAAGATTATCCAAAGGTGGTCCTCGTAGGATCCATCCTCGTATTGGTTGTACATTGCGTTCATTTCATTCATTTCATGTTTGGGTGAATCCAACATCATCCTAACTATCCCGATAAAACAAGCCCAAGGCTAAACCAAGTTCCTGAAGATTACTACGCCCTTACCAAGGAAAACCACACGAACCGTATTACCACTGCAACGACAACCACAATCGTACTAAAGTAAGGTATCATGTCTCAAGTCACATGACCGACATAATCTTGCTAGTTAGTTCATTTTCCAGACCGTTCATTAAGTTCATTTCTATTTTCAACACCCCTCAACCAATCATATACCCAAGCTCACCTCGTGATGTTCTTACGGCCATTTTCTCTCCCAAATACTCATTCAAGACTCACTAAGGACTTTTATCGAATA